>OY744476.1:118953795-119078849 GCA_963556175.1 Tipula confusa
ATAGTTTTCCTTATATTCAATGAAATATCTAGCTCATTTTGAATCGTGAGTACTTTCTATTCAAATTAGACTTCAAAATTCTTTCAAGTAAAGCATAGGTGTCCTACCTTTTACAAATTGCCAACCTAATATTTAATTGCATTATTGTAAATAAACAGCGTGTCGGTATATGGTTGCAAGAATCGAGTAAAAGAATAATAAACAATTAAATAATTTTTTATTATGGATTTTAATATTTACTAATATTTATGATGTACACCACAAACTATGACGAAATACGAAAAGCAAATCTAATAATGCTTCCTGAGTTAATAATAATTCATCATATAAGATTACTGAGTACAAATTGAGAATTAAATTCCCCTGATTTTTTTGTTTATCTCATTTCATATTTCTTTTCCAAATCATATAAAATTAAATTTGCTGGTACAGTGGAAAATACGGGTTGAAATATACCATATTTGATGTTCCTTCTTCATTATGAAAAAGTTCGTTCCATATTCAGTTGAATCATATTCAATTAATAGACACAAAAAATATCTCATTCTACTTTGTCCAATTCTCATTCTCTTTGATTTTTTGTTTTACATGCATAATATTGCGAAAAGGAAATGTCTATCTGTATCCTATTTAGGACGTACAGTGAAAGCATAAAGATCGAAAATACAGGCATATAAAAATAAAAATTATGTCATGCAGTGTAATATTTAGTAGAGAAATAAACAAACATTATTTTGCTTCCCATGGGGAATTGGTTTTATATTGTAATATGGATTATGTACGTATATTTTTGGGTGTGTACTTTTTTAATGTTTCGAGCAGAGAAAAATTTGTGTTTCCTGCTTTATATATATATATATATATATATATATATATATATATATATATATATATATATATATATATATATATATAAATATATATATATATATATATATATATATATATACATATATATATATATATATATATATATATATATATATATATATATATATATATATATATATATATATATATAAATATATATATATATATATATATATATATATATATATATATATATATATATATATATATATATATATATATTAAAAACAGTAAACATAAATTGATTTTGATAAATTTAAAATTGAAAATTAAATAATAGTTAATATTTTATTTTTATATACAAAAATAGAGTAGGCATATTAAAACGCGTTTTGCAAAAAAAAAAAAATAACCTCAATTTGGTTTTTGATATGTTTTATAGAATTAAATGGTGAAAAAGAAAAAATAATAATTTCAAAATAATTGAGAAAAACTAGTTTGGTGGCCATTTTGAAAAACTTAAAGATGGTACTATTTGTGTAATATTTTCTTAATCCTTTTTTTTATCTTTAAAATGAGTCCTATTTTAAAGTTTTCGGATAATTTCACGACCATTTTCAACAAATTTAATATTTTTGACCAACAACAAAAAAAAATCTAGTTCTAAAAATAGTATTTGCCACTTGGTCCAAACAGACCCAACCCGTAGTAATGAAGGCCAGACCCCGAATTGTTTTTAAACTATATTACCCGAACTCGGCCCGACTCGATCTAATTACTATATTGGCCCGATAATTTTCTTTTTCCTAAATAAGCGCTTGTTTTAATTGAAAAACATTTATTTTGTACATTATTTATTAGTAATAAAACTAGCAATTTATAAAACATAAATAAAGTTTTGGTTGAGTTCATTTAACCTAACGTCAGTGCACTGGAGTAAAAAGTTGCCCCAGGCTTGAAAAAAGTGAAACAAAAAGTGAATTAATGCGAATTAATCCGAAACCACTAAGGAATGCTCTCTCTTACATGTTTAGCACAACAAAATATCAAAAAAGGTTAAATCTGAATATTTCAAAGAATTATGGCACAGTAATAAAAAATAAGCTACGTTCTTTGCATGGGGGTAATAAGTTACCCCGGATTAACAAAAAACGCAATTGAAATCGGTTATATCTATTTGTATTTTTTCGTTTACGTGTGTTTCACCATTCCCAGCCTTTAACATAAAATCGACTTCAAAATTTATAAACTCAGCTTGAATATAGATAATATACAGGGTGGCTGAGACCAAGTGTTACCAAATGAAAACGCTGTAATTTTTTTAATTTTGATTATTTTTTATTGTAATTTCGTGGAATATGTTGAAAACATATTACATTTTTTGAAAAACATGTTACTGCTCGATATGGCCTCCTTTGGCTCTGATTATTTGGTTCAGTCTTCCATAGAAAGCATTGCATGCTGATCGAACGTGGGCTTGCGGAATTTTATTCCATTCTCGAACAAAGATGATTTAGATGGTGATTTTTCAGATTTAGATGATTATGATGAATATATTTCGGATATTCGCGACCGTATGCGAAACGAAGATTTGCAGGAGGAACAAGAATGTTCATCCAATGATGATGAAAACGAGACTGATGAACAAGAATTATTTTATAACTCGCAGAATAAGAATTATTCTCGAGAATGGAGCGTCCAAACACCGAGCATTCATAAAGTTCTAGAAGAAATTCTGAAATTTGAAAAAATAGATCGTGAGACACTGGGATTGATTGGAATTGCTAGACATTTCAATAAGGAAGAAGAATGTTTTACTAGTATTTTGCCACCTAAGATGATGTGGATTATCGCGTGTGAGACGAATCGTAAAGCAAAGGATTATTTTGATCGACACCGTAATCCAAGCTAATATAGACAACCATAAATTAACGACCTCTACGCTCTCATTGGGATTATTTTATGTGCCGGACTGAGGAAGATTTGAGAGCGACAAATTTTTTATATTACATACCATATACATACCAAAATTGGATATGCGTATACTTAGCATATAATGTAGAACACAAATTTATTTTTGGTTTATTATAGATATAAAATATTAAAAAAAGTTAAGTTCTATGTTGGTACGTCTTTCTTTGACAATAAATCAATAAATCTTAGCATACAATTTTATTTCCAGTTGTTTTTATTCTATTTTTATTTAATTTTTCTTCCAACATACTTTAACTTAAACACATTTAGTTATCGTTATCACTTAGCTATAGATACTTTTTCACTCTCCTTTTTATTTTTTCCACAATAATTTTAATACTCAAAATTTTATTTTTAACTGACCATCATGGTCCACGATCAACGTTCAACTACCTTCTCTTTGTAATTAATATTTATTTATTTATTTATTTATTTTTTTTTTTTGCTAATTCGTCTCTTCTATTGTGACACCTTTTGTGAAGAAGCAGGTTGCACGAACAAATGTTGATCTATTGTCTTTTGTATACTTCCATTTCCACTTGCTGTACTTTTACATGAATGCCGCTTTAAGAGAGAATTTCCAGTTTTCGTGCTAGAATATCTAATAATTGATTTATAATCCGAACACTGAACATAATCAATTTTGTTTTTAGTCTCCATGTTTATAATTTTTTTAAATGTTTTTCACACGTCACTTTAAGCATTTTGTTTTTCCTGTAAGCGGTATTGTCCAGTTTACAATTCAGGTGTATCAGGCAAAGCATAATATTTATGTGTTTTATTTTAAATATATATATAAATCCCCTTGAGGTTGGTGCAATATACAATAGTATTGACCGGCCGGTTAACGGCAACATTCCATCAAATATCGCAGAATACTCAACCACACAAGCGATTAGATTTGAATAGAATGATTAATGAAAATTATTTCCGGCATGTACGCATCACAAACTTTAATATTTAATTCGATTTTCTTATATAAAACCGTTTATCACACCATTGCATGATAAAAATTCACATTAACAACTACAAAACTTGACAGTTATGTAACATATATAAATATATGCATGTATTACATGTCAAAAATATAAATAAAGATGGGTGTTTTATATAAGACGATCGTAGACATAGGTAAAGAAGTAAAGTCTCATGTAGAATACACAATGAGAAAAAATATATGGATTTCACTGTGGCTATACGATTAGGAAAATGTTAAAAGTTTTCCAAAAAGTTTTCCAACATACGTATAGGTAGTTTAAAAAACAATAAGAACGAAATTTGGCCAATGAGAAGGAGATTTGGTGAATCGTGCTATCCGTTATAACTCCAATTTAATTTATACCTAATGAAATTGTCTATATAGTATATTATATATATATATATATATATATATATATATATATATATATATATATATATATATATATATATATATATATATATATATATATATATATATATATATATATATATATATATATATATATATATATATATATATATATATATATATATATAATATACTATATAGACAATTTCATTAGGTATAAATTAAATTGGAGTTATAACGGATAGCACGATTCACCAAATCTCCTTCTCATTGGCCAAATTTCGTTCTTATTGTTTTTTAAACTACCTATACGTATGTTGGAAAACTTTTTGGAAAACTTTTAACATTTTCCTAATCGTATAGCCACAGTGAAATCCATATATTTTTTCTCATTGTGTATTCTACATGAGACTTTACTTCTTTACCTATGTCTACGATCGTCTTATATAAAACACCCATCTTTATTTATATTTTTGACATGTAATACATGCATATATTTATATATGTTACATAACTGTCAAGTTTTGTAGTTGTTAATGTGAATTTTTATCATGCAATGGTGTGATAAACGGTTTTATATAAGAAAATCGAATTAAATATTAAAGTTTGTGATGCGTACATGCCGGAAATAATTTTCATTAATCATTCTATTCAAATCTAATCGCTTGTGTGGTTGAGTATTCTGCGATATTTGATGGAATGTTGCCGTTAACCGGCCGGTCAATACTATTGTATATTGCACCAACCTCAAGGGGATTTATATATATATTTAAAATAAAACACATAAATATTATGCTTTGCCTGATACACCTGAATTGTAAACTGGACAATACCGCTTACAGGAAAAACAAAATGCTTAAAGTGACGTGTGAAAAACATTTAAAAAAATTATAAACATGGAGACTAAAAACAAAATTGATTATGTTCAGTGTTCGGATTATAAATCAATTATTAGATATTCTAGCACGAAAACTGGAAATTCTCTCTTAAAGCGGCATTCATGTAAAAGTACAGCAAGTGGAAATGGAAGTATACAAAAGACAATAGATCAACATTTGTTCGTGCAACCTGCTTCTTCACAAAAGGTGTCACAATAGAAGAGACGAATTAGCAAAAAAAAAAAATAAATAAATAAATAAATAAATATTAATTACAAAGAGAAGGTAGTTGAACGTTGATCGTGGACCATGATGGTCAGTTAAAAATAAAATTTTGAGTATTAAAATTATTGTGGAAAAAATAAAAAGGAGAGTGAAAAAGTATCTATAGCTAAGTGATAACGATAACTAAATGTGTTTAAGTTAAAGTATGTTGGAAGAAAAATTAAATAAAAATAGAATAAAAACAACTGGAAATAAAATTGTATGCTAAGATTTATTGATTTATTGTCAAAGAAAGACGTACCAACATAGAACTTAACTTTTTTTAATATTTTATATCTATAATAAACCAAAAATAAATTTGTGTTCTACATTATATGCTAAGTATACGCATATCCAATTTTGGTATGTATATGGTATGTAATATAAAAAATTTGTCGCTCTCAAATCTTCCTCAGTCCGGCACATAAAATAATCCCAATGAGAGCGTAGAGGTCGTTAATTTATGGTTGTCTATATTAGCTTGGATTACGGTGTCGATCAAAATAATCCTTTGCTTTACGATTCGTCTCACACGCGATAATCCACATCATCTTAGGTGGCAAAATACTAGTAAAACATTCTTCTTCCTTATTGAAATGTCTAGCAATTCCAATCAATCCCAGTGTCTCACGATCTATTTTTTCAAATTTCAGAATTTCTTCTAGAACTTTATGAATGCTCGGTGTTTGGACGCTCCATTCTCGAGAATAATTCTTATTCTGCGAGTTATAAAATAATTCTTGTTCATCAGTCTCGTTTTCATCATCATTGGATGAACATTCTTGTTCCTCCTGCAAATCTTCGTTTCGCATACGGTCGCGAATATCCGAAATATATTCATCATAATCATCTAAATCTGAAAAATCACCATCTAAATCATCTTTGTTCGAGAATGGAATAAAATTCCGCAAGCCCACGTTCGGTCAGCATGCAATGCTTTCTATGGAAGACTGAACCAAATAATCAGAGCCAAAGGAGGCCATATCGAGCAGTAACATGTTTTTCAAAAAATGTAATATGTTTTCAACATATTCCACGAAATTACAATAAAAAATAATCAAAATTAAAAAAATTACAGCGTTTTCATTTGGTAACACTTGGTCTCAGCCACCCTGTATATTATCTATATTC
The DNA here is from genome assembly GCA_963556175.1 of Tipula confusa. NCBI lineage: Eukaryota > Metazoa > Arthropoda > Insecta > Diptera > Tipulidae > Tipula > Tipula confusa. Next base: position 118,960,183 of record OY744476.1, read on the forward strand.
AAGCTGAGTTTATAAATTTTGAAGTCGATTTTATGTTAAAGGCTGGGAATGGTGAAACACACGTAAACGAAAAAATACAAATAGATATAACCGATTTCAATTGCGTTTTTTGTTAATCCGGGGTAACTTATTACCCCCATGCAAAGAACGTAGCTTATTTTTTATTACTGTGCCATAATTCTTTGAAATATTCAGATTTAACCTTTTTTGATATTTTGTTGTGCTAAACATGTAAGAGAGAGCATTCCTTAGTGGTTTCGGATTAATTCGCATTAATTCACTTTTTGTTTCACTTTTTTCAAGCCTGGGGCAACTTTTTACTCCAGTGCACTGACGTTAGGTTAAATGAACTCAACCAAAACTTTATTTATGTTTTATAAATTGCTAGTTTTATTACTAATAAATAATGTACAAAATAAATGTTTTTCAATTAAAACAAGCGCTTATTTAGGAAAAAGAAAATTATCGGGCCAATATAGTAATTAGATCGAGTCGGGCCGAGTTCGGGTAATATAGTTTAAAAACAATTCGGGGTCTGGCCTTCATTACTACGGGTTGGGTCTGTTTGGACCAAGTGGCAAATACTATTTTTAGAACTAGATTTTTTTTTGTTGTTGGTCAAAAAATATTAAATTTGTTGAAAATGGTCGTGAAATTATCCGAAAACTTTAAAATAGGACTCATTTTAAAGATAAAAAAAAGGATTAAGAAAATATTACACAAATAGTACCATCTTTAAGTTTTTCAAAATGGCCACCAAACTAGTTTTTCTCAATTATTTTGAAATTATTATTTTTTCTTTTTCACCATTTAATTCTATAAAACATATCAAAAAACCAAATTGAGGTTATTTTTTTTTTTTTGCAAAACGCGTTTTAATATCATGGCCTACTCTATTTTTGTATATAAAAATAAAATGTTAACTGTTATTTAATTTTCAATTTTAAATTTATCAAAATCAATTTATGTTTACTGTTTTTAATATATATATATATATATATATATATATATATATATATATATATATATATATATATATATATATATATATATATATATATATATATTTATATATATATATACATATATATATGTATATATATATATATATATGTATATATATATATATATATATATATATATATATATATATATATATATATATATATATATATATATATAAAGCAGGGAACACAAATTTTTCTCTGCTCGAAATATTAAAAAAGTACACAACCAAAAATGTACGTACATAATCCATATTAAAATATAAAACCAATTCCCCATGGGAAGCAAAATAATGTTTGTTTATTTCTCTACTAAATATTACACTGCATGACATAATTTTTATTTTTATATGCCTGTATTTTCGATCTTTTTGCTTTTACTGTACGTCCTAAATAGGATACAGATAGACATTTCCTTTTCGCAATATTATGCATGTAAAACAAAAAATCAAAGAGAATGAGAATTGGACAAAGTAGAATGAGATATTTTTTGTGTCTATTAATTGAATATGATTCAACTGAATATGGAACGAACTTTTTCATAATGAAGAAGGAACATCAAATATGGTATATTTCAATCCGTATTTTCCACTGTACCAGCAAATTTAATTTTATATGATTTGGAAAAGAAATATGAAATGAGATAAACCAAAAAATTAGGGGAATTTAATTCTCAATTTGTACTCAGTAATCGTATATGATGAATTATTATTAACTCAGGAAGCATTATTAGATTTGCTTTTCGTATTTCGTCATAGTTTGTGGTGTACATCATAAATATTAGTAAATATTAAAATCCATAATAAAAAATTATTTGATTGTTTATTATTCTTTTACTCGATTCTTGCAACCATATACCGACACGCTGTTTATTTACAATAATGCAATTAAATATTAGGTTGGCAATTTGTAAAAGGTAGGACACCTGTGCTTTACTTGAAAGAATTTTCAAGTCTAATTTGAATAGAAAGTACTCACGATTCAAAATATAGATATTTCATTGAATATAAGGAAAACTACATCAAGCTATAGTTTATTTATTGAGCGAGAATAGCCCATTTTTAAAAGCACTTATTTAGAAAGTGTTATGCCACTTAAAGGAACATCACTCAAGATTAAGGTTCGGAATTGCAAATGAAATTAACCAAATTACTTCCCTACTTTCAAAAACAGGCTTCGCCATTGATATATATATATATATATATATATATATATATATATATATATATATATATATATATATATATATATATATATATAAATGTGTGTGTGCTTAAAAATAAATTAAAACTGAAAAATTCAACTACATAATTCGATAGTCAGTCCATCATGGTAAAAGTAACAACAAAATTAATCATTTTTTAATTATTTCGAACAAAAATCAAATAATCGACATTACACATAAAATAAATCAACTGATAAATTATCGACAAAAAAATTAAATTGAAAATGTTTTTCCATCCTTCTACACAATATATAAAATACACATCAAAAAGCTCGCGCCCACTCACTCATAATCTATATACGCAAACAATTTTCCCCCATCAAAACACCCACGAGCCATTTATCGCCATAGACAAACATCGTTTACAGTAAAATATAATATAAGCACACATGTATATTGCATATACACACACACCCATACACACAAAGACTACTTTTTTTTGTTGTTTTAACGTTATGATTGATTTGATTTTTTATTATGGTTTTCAAAAAACGGCATTGGGTGTCGATATTTTCCATAAAAATCAAAAATGTTGGCGAATTTCAAATTCGCGCAGAACAACTGGCTTCAATACACAATGACGTTGTTTGAAAAAGTGAATAACGGTAATGTTTATGACATTGCTATTAAATGGAATTTACTTTTATGGTGCACGATGAAAAGCGTTCGTCATAAAATCAAAAAAATATTTCATATTGTGTTAATAATTTCCCGTGAAAATTGAAAATTGCTTTAAATAAAATCAAAATTGAGCTATATTGCTATATATTAGCATTATGAAAACGACATCGAGAATTAGGTGCAGTTATCTTTATAGGCAGTGGTTATTTACAGTGGTTATACGATCCGCTTTGTTAGTGATCATCGAAGCGAAGAAAAATATTTTCGACATGTTGTAACATTCGATATTCCAATATATAGCAATCCTTTTTCTATGTTTTTATTGACATATAAATAGATATCAAAATTTTAAGTTTGAAATAAACTACATGCACATAAATTAAATGAAATAATTAACGCCTATGAAATAAAATACAGTAACATGGGATAATTTAAATTTGTTAGGGCGATTTATTTTGAAGATGAGCCTTCTATTAATTACTCCATCGAAAGGTGCTATCTTGGATTTAGAAAATTGCAAGTATGTTTTGCATATAGATGTATATTTTTTTATACAATTAAATTAATAATAAATTTGTACTTTTGTAGGTTTATTGAGCCGTTTCGTGTCACAAGCGATATATGGCTGGCCTTCTCATTGGTGACCCATTTGGATTTAAGGATATGAATGGTCAATCTTTACCACAATTTGATATTGGTTCAAAGTTCACCAATATCGAATTGTGGTAAATATTGACCATTCATTACCTTAACTTTACTTATTTTTTAGTATATTTTTTTAAGTTTATTTTTATAATTTTGGGCACGAATCATTTGACAACCGGAAAGAAATTAAAATGAGATAGAGAAGTGAAAAAAGTGATGGTCGAAAATGTTATGACATGCCCATTTGTCGAAAATATCGATACTTCATCGAACATCGAAAATTTCGATGTTGCATATCTGAATCGGTCAAACCTGCGGTGACATATGATATATCACCGCATGTTTGACCAATTCAGATATAAATCAGCTATCCGATAATAAGTGCAATGTTCACCGACTATTCATGCCCAATATCATTATTGGGCATAAATAAATAAAATTTGTCCGGTTAATTTCCTTGTTAAATCGGCACTTATAGTTATTGTAGTTTCAAACTAACTATATACTAAAGCAATATTTTTTGAGCAAAATCCTTTATTGAGCAACATATTCTATTTTAATTGCGATTTAATCTTTCCACCGCTTTCACCTTCTCCTTAATACCATGTATGTTAAACGATTTATTAGCTTTAAAATAACCCTCAGTTGCAGCGATGACTTCATAATTAGACCCAAAACTTTTTCACTGGTGAATTTTCGAGGCTGTGCACAGTAAGTAAGCACTGGAGACCATATACGGAGAATATAGTGCCTGGGAAAGGAATTTAAAGTCCAATACGTGTAGTTTGGCCTACGTTTTCAACGACTAGTGGCTCGGTGCGTTGCCTTGGTGAAAATCACTTTTACTTTGTTAATTTTCAGCTATCACGATTCTTAAACGCATCAATAATGCCATGTAACGCTTTTGATGGTTTTTCATTTTCAAGAGAGTCAATGAATATTATTATTATGTCGTATGCATCCCAAAATACAGATGCTAAAATATTGCCGGCAGACTGTTGTATGCTCTTCAGGTGCTTTAAACGACTTTTGGAAGCTGTTTTTCACTCAACTGATTGCGCTGATTTGATTCCGGAGGGAAATGATGAATATCTGATTTAAAACTCCTTTTTATTTTAAGAAAACACGTAACAGTGCTAAACAGCGTTCTGAATCACCGATGCAGTGTTGTTTTTGTTCCATTATGCACCCATTTGGAGAAAGGGTTTTCATGACCAAATTTGCAAGCAAAATATTGAACACACTACAAAACTTTCACTTTTCGATCTTTCTTAACGATTTTGAAGAGTTACTTGATGTTTTCTTAAGTGACTGCTACATTTGGCCATGCAGAGCCTTTAACATTATTAATTGTGTCTATAAGACTCGCTTGAAATCAGCAAACCAACGACAAATGGTTAGTTTCAACGGAACAGAGTCGGAATAATACTGTTTAAGCAATTGCTAAGTTTGAACGATGTTTTTCTCTTTAAAAAAACAATATTTTATCAACTCACAATACTCTTTTTTCCCATTTTCTTTTAAATTGCAAAAGTAACATCACTTAAATCATTGTAACTTAGTATGTTATGATTTGATTTTCATACAGTTTTGACACTTATCGTTTGAAGGTTAGTTAGTTAGTTTTAGGTGGCCGCCAAACAAAAGGACGAGGCATAGACACATATGGTCCATAGCCTTACCACCGAAATTGCTTCTCCGCACTACCCAACTGTAACCAATTTGAGCTTCTCATGAAGCAGTCACTGAATAAGGTACACAAAATCAATAAAAAAATACATTGATTCAATTAACTTTATTAACAACTTTGCGCCAATAAAGTCGTTAATTGTCACAATAAATAAAAGGTTATAGGTTGATAGAAAAAGTTATAACTTTATAAAGTTATTAATGAAATCCATGTAAAGGTTTATGAAATATCAATAAACCAAATAATTATTATTATTACTTTTTTTATGAATTTCATTAACTTTTGTTAAAGTTAAGCAATGTACACTTTAATTGGTAACATTAATATTCTTTATTAAATTCATTACTCTCTGTTATAACTTGATAAACTTTGTTTATTACGTTTATTAACAAATGTAATTGATTTAATCAATTCTGGTTACCATTTGCTAAACTATAGTTATTGAATTTATTAACTTTCGTAATTGAATCAATGCATCGAATTAACAGGTTTATTATTGAAACAAATTCATCAGGTTCCAATAAAATAGTAAAGTTAAATAAAATACAAGTAATTTTTTTTTTAAGTAATTAAAAAAAATTGTGTTTGAATGCACAACTTTGGCACTGTAGCATTGTTCCATGTTGTTTCATTTTGACAATCTAGAATAAAATTTACAAAATACATTGTTTTGTCTATCAATTGTTATTTTATTTTAAAAGGCCATGTTGTTTAATAAAAACTATTTTTAAAACATTTGAATGCATTAAGATCAAACAAATAAACTTAATTTAAAGTAATTTTTAATTTTATGTATAAAAATTAAATTTTATATCTTAAAGTTTTAAAAATGAACAAATTTACAAAATCCCTATTGATTCAAAACATTTAATAATATACCAATATTAGTAACCAACCGAGATTTTTTTTAGACAGCCATTTTTATAACATTTCTTTGGTCAAACTTGAAGACGAAATTTGGCATAGTCTGTAAGATTGCGTCCATCTCTTTCGTCAATAAATTATTAAATTTGAGTAATCGTTCGCAAATGCCTGCATTTGGTTAAGTACCTGCAACTTGGTATTTTGTAAAACAGTTAAAAAAGTACAAAAAAAATTAGTTTTCTTCTAAAATTATTTATATACACTATTGAACACTAAAATTTAGTTTTACTTTTTCACTTATTATGGATATTCAAAATGTATGTATATGATACTCGTACTATATGATAATATACATACCTACCTTGTTAGATTTTGACCACAACACAATTTTTTAGTTAAAATATAAAAAAGTTAAAATTTAAATATTCAATGTTTTTTATTTGTTTACTCGGGAACCACTCGAATCTTTATGACTTAAATATGGACTAAACAATATAGTGTAAATAGTAGTAAAAATAAAAAAAAATTTGGAACCTATTAACTGGTTACATTGATTCAACGAAAAAAGTTATACTTTGATAATTTTGATTACGAATTTAACAAACCAATTAATAATTTTTATAACTTTCTTTATAAAATAGTAACTTTATTTATAATAATAATCAACTTAGCATAATTAATATTATTAACTTAGTTTATTGATTTTTAATAAACAATATAAAAAATGGATGCAAATTTTAATTTTTCAATAAATTTTTTGTTTGGACAAAAACCATTATCTTAACTTGGGATGTTGAACTTAACTATACGTAACGACCAAATTTATGTTTTAAATGAAGAAAAATATTTTGTAATAATTTTGGTAACAGTATCTATTTGAAGAATTCTTTCATTCGTTTATGCGTATAATCCCCAAAAGACATCAATACCTTTTATGTGATTTTACTCACAGCTAAAGATGGCTAAGGATGGCTCAAACACATCGTTACGCTACAGCTTCTATGTAAATGCTTAGTTCCTATTTTGATTTTATAGCGTCTCTATAAAACTGGGTATGACTAATTCTATTCATACATTTCCATACAAATATTGCTGTTTCTGTCATATACTGAGGCGCATTGAAGACGGTTCTTAGAACGTAAATTTCATAAATTGATTAAATTAATTCTTTTATTTTAGCACACTGACTTAGACAATTATTATTGGTTTGCTTTAAAATTATCATTGGTCAAAACGGGATAAACATGAAGTTGAAAGAATGAACCAAGATCAATATTTTTGTGAATCGAGGAAATTTTTCCTATTCTATAGGTAATAATATTTGATACGAGTATAAATTGAAAATTGGATGCACAGAGATCTCAATATATTCTTAATATACATCGGCTGTCGTTTTATTAATGTTATGCCGAAATGGTCAAGATGAAATATATTTATGTTCCAAAAATCAGAAATAATATTCATAACAGTATTTTCGAAAAATATATACTAAGAGTATAATGGTAAATGTAGAAAAATATAATCGTTTCTAAATTAAACAACAAAAATGTTTTTCAAACAAATTATGTATTGTGTTATAAGTTAATAACAAAAGTTTATTGAAATTACGTACTGACGCACATCTAGTGGTTTAAAAATCAGTAAAATTTGATGTACGGCAAGTTATAGTATTAATTAACCGGTTACAAGCTTATAAAGTGAGTTAATAAAAAATTCGTAATATTAATAAAACAATTTATTGATTCAATGTAATTTTCATGAACAAATTTTTATAAACCGAGTAAATTGAATTTATTTTTCAGTGTAGATATCTCTAACGCTCAATTTATTGAGATCTGTTAGATCGCACAGGAGGTGAGCTCCCAAAAACTTTAATCTGTTTTGACATAGACTAGGACAAGTGCATAACAAATGAAGTATTGTTTTCTCCTCTTCTTCGTCGTTACAGCTTCGACAATAATCTTGAAAGAAAGTACCAAGTCTACTGGCATGCATTCCAATAAGACAGTGTCGAGTAATGACACCCACAACCATGCTAATATTATGCCGTTGCATAGATATTAGCTGATTAGACCTTTTTAAGTCCAAAATAGGCTAAATTTACCTAGTAATTACACATAAGGTGCAACTTGTCCATCTATTGTTTCATTTGAAGGTTGCTATGTTCTAAAAATTGTAAAGATTATTCATTTAAGGTGCCATCTCTGGATTAGTTTCGGGACTTCTTAAACAATCGTGTATTACTCATCTTAGGTGATTTTTAAAAGAATCTTAATAGGTTCAGTTTACGTTTGATTCAGTTAATTTTAAAATTTTGCATGCGAATTAGATTAATGGGGAAGAAATTTGATCTATATACCGCTTGAAATTCCTAATTTAGTAAGATACTTGAAGTAGGATTTGGCGTTAAGTTATCAACAAATAAATGTTTTAATTGGTAGTAGACATACCGTAAAAGACTGCCGTTCATATCGAATTTTTTATCATAGTCGACGACGATACCATTTTTTATAGATAGTCCATGAAGTTTTTCAAAAATCTCAAATCTCATTTCGATTTTGATCCATTGGATTTATGTATCAATGACTTCCATTCTTCGTCGTTTGTTTGGGACTGAGCAAGTAGATTAACATCGATTCCATCGTCACATATTTCCGCATTTTCAGTTAGTCGCGGTAAATTATCAGGAAAAATGTTATTGCGTCCAGAAAAATGGCGTATATCTGTCGTAAACTGAGCGATGACTCGATGTGTCAGGTTTGATGAAGATTCCTCTCTGATTTAGATATGATGGCTGTAATTAACAGTTTTTGATCTGTAAATACAAAAAAAAAATTCTTCCCTCGACATAATGCTGAAAGTGCTGGACTGTTGGTATTGTTTGACGGAGTCGTGCGTTGCTTTTAGGATGTACTAGCATATCGATTAAACAACAATATTTAACTTCTTCGCAAGCTTCATTGCATTTCGTTGGCCAATAAATTTTTTTTTTATTTGGGAAATATTTGCGGGAAGCTCGTACATTGGTGCCAAAATTCTAGCATGCCTAAAAACTGTTGTATTTGCTTTATTGATTTTGGTAACTCTAGCAAGATAAATTATTGAACCCGTGCGATGGTAGGAGCTTTTCAATTTTATGAAATTCGAATTGAGAAAAAACGAAGTGCCGGTTATCCTAATTTGAATTTTGAAAGATTTATTTTGACATCAAATACAACCAGCCGTTTAATTAGAAAATGCAAATGATTATGTCCGTAAAACCGAAATCCATCAAAACGTTGTTGACAAACCTTTGAAATGTCTGGAATGCATTTTCCCAAACCGAGGCGCATCTGTAGAAACTCATACATTCCAAATAGGGTAGCCAGGTCTATTTTTTGAACATGTTCAGGCGCAACAAGTATATGATGTGATACCGCACTAAACCGACTTTAGAAAAAATTATACATCCACTAATCTGTGAATTAAAATCATGAATATAAATCATGAATACATAGAAATTGAGCTTGCGATAATCGCTACATGGTCTCCAATCATTGTTATCGTTTTTCTTGACTATATATGTAAAGCGGACAATACTAGCAATGACGATGGTTGGCATTTACCCAACATGTATTGAAATACTATTTTAGCGATTTTGTATTTATCATCAAATAATCGGCATGGTCTCTCAAATGGTAATTGTCCTTTTGTGTGAACAAAGTAAACCATATCTGGCTTAATGGTTGCTATTGATAAAAGTAAAGATGGATACTCTGATAATATTTTTTTAAATTCCCCAGTAATCGTTACTGTTGATAATTTCAATCTCGGCGTATCCACATATGTGGCATGCTACATTTAGATTGGAATCTGTATCGACTAAATGTTTTTGTCGAAAAAATTAAATTTTCTTAAAAAATCTGCTCCAATAATTAAACATTTGACTGCAGCGATTGCTGTGATTAATTGATTGAATAGCTGAAATGGAAGTTAACCTTCAAAAACTTTATCGGCGGTGGTTAATTGCATTTAGTGAATATCATTTTCAGTAATGGCAACCAGAATCGTTCTTGTACTAGTGAGTAAACCATTCAGCCAAATGGTTTTAAGAAATATTCACGTTGGTGTCACCAATGAACTAACTTTACCTTTTTCCATCTCATTGAATTTTCTGGCGCATTTTCTTCTTCAACCACCACGGTGACAAATTATTTGATTTGCATAGATGGTATTGGGATAAAATATATGTCCACGAATCAAGTAATTAAATAACCCAACAACTACCGTTATTAAATTGGGATGAAATCGTGCTATGAAAATCTAAAGGTCGCTTTGAATTTGATTAAAATTCCTGAAGTTTTTAATAAAGTTAAAGTGCATCTAGGAATTGGCCCAAGCACCTCCTATTAGCTGATGCTAATGGTGTTGAAGCGACATCTAATGAAAATCCCAATTTTCGGTACGGTTTGGTAACGATATGCTCTAGATAAAACCCTTTTAACATATTTTGAGCTAAATTTTCTACTTCGTAACTGGAAAACTATTACTGTATGTCTATCGTGAGTTTGCTAATTAACCTCAATGGTCTTTAGATAATTTTCTCGAAGTATCCGTTATCGTTCCACGTTTTACCACCATAAATGTAAAAACAATTTAGTAGCCACAATTCAATCATAATATGTAAAATGTGTACTCAAACATAATCGAGATACTTATTAAATTTTGTATACACCCTACTTAGTGGGTAATAGCACAGCAGCAGTAATATAAACAATTTCATTTTAATGTTGATATACACAGATTAAATTCATATGCGATGATGACGACAACGATGCTGATTAACATAAACTGTCAAATAAGTATAAGTGAAAAACTCATTTAATATCATATATCTTCGTATTTTTTTATTGCATGATGGTTGTGGCATACTATACACATCCTCGACGTATCTCATTATTATCATTATTATGTAAAATATTCAGCTGTTTTGTAATTTTCTACACACACACATTTTCTACAATACATCAACTTAAACCAAATATGTATATATGTATTATATAATTTCCCAACAATTGAATACATAAAACACAAACATTTACATAACATCTGGAAAAGCGTTTTAAACCATTTTTTTTGACTGTCAATGGTGGTGGTACTACCAAAACAAAAAATCGCAGCACATACTCGTTATACACATAAAAAAACGGCGAATACATAATTTATCACGAAATGACAAATTGGCTGTAATACGCGCGTATATGATGATGATGATGTACAATTAAAACACAAACAACAACAATTTTAATGATTAATCGGAATATAAATTAATTTAATTTTAAAGCGAATAACTCTCCTTTATAAACATTTTAATTATGCCAGTAGAAAACATAAATTCATAATTAGCATGACGTGTGTGTGTGTGTGTGGTACACTGAAAGCTGTTAGACAAATTCGTGTGAGCCACACCACTCATAAACAAATTGATAATTCCATTCAATTGGATAGTTCGTTTAGTAGGATCTCGGTTCAATTAAGAAACCTTTCTGCATATGCGTGTGAAGTTTTTCCTAACTTTTACTAAAACTACAAAAACAACATTATGTATGCACTAGTATTAGTAAGAATAAGTAAAAAAGATCAACATTTAGGCGAAATTCAATTTTAAATTAAATCAAAAATTTTACAAAAAATAAAAGTAGAACTATAATTAATAATTACTTCATTATTGCACAAAAAATTAATCATAAAAAAATTAAAAATACAAATGTAAGAACATTTGCTTCGATGTGTTGTTATTAATAAACTTGTCTCCATACTAAACATTTAAGTAAATATGAATTTTAAACTAGCTCAATGTATTGGCCTAAGGTACATTCCCAGGCTTTACTAACTACCTCGTAGGTGTTCAGCACCATATTCACTAATATTGCTAGATTGGTTATAGTTCATGAAACATCTTGGCCAGGTTTTATCAACTTCTAATGGGGACCTCGTAGTGTACCATGACATTGAAAATCAAAAAATTGTATATGGGCCGAATATGTACATCTAGCTAGGCTTTACTAACTACCTCGTAGGTGTTTAGCACCATATTCACTAATATTGCTAGATTGGTTATAGTTCATGAAACATCTTGGCCAGGTTTCATCAACTTCTAATGGGGACCTCGTAGTGTACCATGACATTGAAAATCAAAAAATTGTATATGGGCCGAATATGTACATCTAGCTAGGCTTTACTAACTACCTCGTAGGTGTTTAGCACCATATTCACTAATATTGCTAGATTGGTTATAGTTCATGAAACATCTTGGCCAGGTTTCATCAACTTCTAATGGGGACCTCGTAGTGTACCATGACATTGAAAATCAAAAAATTGTATATGGGCCGAATATGTACATCTAGCTAGGCTTTACTAACTACCTCGTAGGTGTTTAGCACCATATTCACTAAAATTGCTAGATTGGTGATAGTTCATGAAACATCTTGGCCAGGTTTCGTCAACTTCTAATGGGGACCTCGTAGTGTACCATGACATTGAAAATCAAAAAATTGTATATGGGCCGAATATGTACATCTAGCTAGGCTTTACTAACTACCTCGTAGGTGTTTAGCACCATATTCACTAATATTGCTAGATTGGTTATAGTTCATGAAACATCTTGGCCAGGTTTCATCAACTTCTAATGGGGACCTCGTAGTGTACCATGACATTGAAAATCAAAAAATTGTATATGGGCCGAATATGTACATCTAGCTAGGCTTTACTAACTACCTCGTAGGTGTTTATCACCATATTCACTAAAATTGCTAGATTGGTGATAGTTCATGAAACATCTTGGCCAGGTTTCATCAACTTCTAATGGGGACCTCGTAGTGTACCATGACATTGAAAATCAAAAAATTGTATATGGGCCGAATATGTACATAGCTAGGCTTTACTAACTACCTCGTAGGTGTTTAGCACCATATTCACTAATATTGCTAGATTGGTTATAGTTCATGAAACATCTTGGCCAGGTTTCATCAACTTCTAATGGGGACCTCGTAGTGTACCATGACATTGAAAATCAAAAAATTGTATATGGGCCGAATATGTACATCTAGCTAGGCTTTACTAACTACCTCGTAGGTGTTTAGCACCATATTCACTAAAATTGCTAGATTGGTGATAGTTCATGAAACATCTTGGCCAGGTTTCGTCAACTTCTAATGGGGACCTCGTAGTGTACCATGACATTGAAAATCAAAAAATTGTATATGGGCCGAATATGTACATCTAGCTAGGCTTTACTAACTACCTCGTAGGTGTTTAGCACCATATTCACTAATATTGCTAGATTGGTTATAGTTCATGAAACATCTTGGCCAGGTTTCATCAACTTCTAATGGGGACCTCGTAGTGTACCATGACATTGAAAATCAAAAAATTGTATATGGGCCGAATATGTACATCTAGCTAGGCCTTACTAACTACCTCGTAGGTGTTTAGCACCATACTCACTAGTATTGCTAGATTGGTTATGGTTCATAGAACATATTGACCGGGTTTCATTAATTTCTAATTATAATTGTTCGTGAATTGGTTAAACAAAAATGAAACTAATATTCTGTTTTTCGCAATAATTACTTTTTAAATAAAAAATAGTAATACAAAAACGAACAAAAATGAAAAATGAAATTTTTTGTTATTTAAGTATATAAGGAAAAAAATTTTTTATTAAATTTTAATATTTGATCTTGTGCTGTTCAAATTGTTTTATTTTTGAGAATTTATTGTGTGTTTCTTGTGTATTATAAAAAGTTTTTTTCAAAACTACTAATTGACTCCCGCTATTCTTTGGACTTTCTAATATATCCGAATTGGCTTTTATATTGATTTTGATCTCGGCACTCCTTTTGACACTCTTTTTTTAACGGTTCTAGTTTGATTTTTGTTTGGTTGTAATAATTGAGTTAATTAAACAGTTTATTATTTTTCACATTTTGTTTTCCGTTTTGTTCATTGTTTGGTACGTTTAACAAAATGGATGTTACTTATAAGACAATTGAAAAACGCAAAAAAATAAGACCGCAGTCTTACAAAAATTTGTGTAAACTAAATGAATACACCTTATTTGATGCCCTTAATATCATGTATCAAGGTAGCATAATTGGAATTCAAATTCCACGATGTAAGGGACATATACACAAAAATCTGTGTTCAATTTTAAAAATTAAATATTCAGATGCCAACAATCGAAAAATTTACAATTTATGGTATTCAAAAATTAGAAACAGAGAAAAGTTTTTCACGAATATAAAAGAATGCACTACTGAACAAATTAACAGGCCTAGTTATTATGAAAGCGATTTGAATCAAGACCAAACGAGTAGTACTGAACTTGAAAATAAAGTTGTAGATATAACTGACCTAAATAAATCTGATCAATGCATTAATGTCTACCAACTACCTCTATTAATTATGGAACCAGCTGAAAATGAGTGGGTATATAGAGGTACAACTAATCTGCCAATAACCATTACATCTTTATGGAATAAAGAAAAATTGCGTATTTGCATACGAAATGCCTTAACTTTATCTGGGAATCCATGCCTGTTATCGTTTAGAACAGTAAACATTAATAGATAAGGCACAAAACTACAGCAGCATGCGATTTGCAAGTACGTCCATCATCAGCAAAAATACAAATTTATTATATTTCCAAATGAAACAATGAGCATATTCACTTTAGGGAAAGATCTGATGGATCACGGAAGCTTAAAGGTGTTTTCTCAATTAAGAGGATCAGAAAGGACCATAGAGCAAACTAAAATGTACCACACAAAACCAAATGCCCTTTACTTGGAAAACTTAACGTCAGTTGATGCAAATTTGTTGAAAATAGGATATACTCAAAGCATTGTGAAGCCAGCGAATTTAAGAAAAGCTAGATCTGAGTACCTTCAAACAAATGATATTGTTAAGGATTGTGAAGTTATTGATGCGATTTGTAGAATTTTCCCAGAGTCGAATGAAAACAGATATGTTTTCACAGTTTCTGTTCCATTATTTATAGTAATGATAAGAAAACAAAATATACAAATGCTATCTGAAAAAGACTCAGAAGTAGTTCACGTTGATGCCACTGGTGGACTTATTAGAAAACCAAAATGTTGCGATGGTCATAGTATATCAAAACTTTTTTATTATGCTTGTGTTTCTAAAATCAATGGTTGTATATTGCCGATTGCAGAGCTCATATCCTCACAACATGATTCTGTTGCAATTACAAAATTTTTTGTTGAGTTCCAAGGAGTGATTGACACCACTAAGCCTAAACTTAGTAATCCAAAATATTTTGTGACCGATTGGTCATGGGTTTTCATTAACTGTTTGTTAAAAGTTTTTAATATTATGAGCACTCCACGCTATTTAAAAATGACATATAATATAATTACAGTTAACTCCAAAATAACAAATATTAGAGGTGTTTTTATATGTTGCTGTCACTTTGCTGCAATATTAATTCGACAAATTAAATTCAAAATTACGAACTGTCGAAAACCACTAAAACAGTTTATAATGGTTATGTTTTTAATGATTTTAGACGCAAAATATTTATGTGAAGTGGACGAACTATTTGAAGTTTTATGTGCTGTTTGTTGTTCAAGATACAAAACTGAAATATTTATGGAAAGCTACAACAAATATCTTAAGATATTGGAGAAGAAATCCCACTTTCCTGAAGTTGAAAATTCAGAACAGTTAGAAACTGGAAATGAGTATGAAATTGAAGATGATAACGATTTAACTGATGATTTTGGCGAGTCACCTTATTTCAAAAGGTATTTTACAATATTAAGTAACATGCAGGACAAAATTCACCGACGTAAGGAAAGTAGTCAGGTAAAAAATGAATATTTTGCAGATCATTTTATTGTATTTTGTACTCGTCGATACATGACATATTTGCCTTTATGGGGAACTGTTTTTTTGCATTATTTTAAACCTAATGGAAGAGTATCAAATGCAAATATAGAAAATTTCTTTAATATTATTAAAAATAATTTAATCAAAGATAGAAACCTTAAAGTGGGACGATTTATTGACATTATCAAAGAAAAAAATTTTCAATTGCATAACGCAGCAAATCTAGCTCCTCTATTGTTATCGGCAAAAACTAAAAATACTAAATTCCCCAAAATAAAACCAAAAACTCCTTTATCTACTCCAAAAAGTTCGAAAGGTCATGATGAAATGCATCATTTAGAACCAAATTTAGAAGAAAACTGGAGAAAACGAGCAAAAAGGAAAGCCAGATATTCAGGAAGAAATGTATTTAAGGAAATACTTAGTGATACAAAAGCTAAATTCCAAGAATGGAAAATTAACTGCTATGCGGATAAAATTACAGCAAAAAGTTTTTGCATAAAATTATTTAAATTCAATTTTCCTGGATTAAGGGAAATTAATATAGACAACCAAAGCTTTTGTTCATTGAATGAAAAACAATATGTCACTGATGATATTTTACATGTTGCTGGCACTTTGTTAATTAAAGAGGCTCCCCATGTATTTTTGGATATATTTGTTTCCTTAAAAATTTTCAATTCTAAGCAAATCTATCGCGCTAAATCAAATAAATCACAACCAGAACTATCATTGTGCCGCGGAAAGGATGTAATCTATTTGCCATATTGTCAAAATAATAACCATTGGATTTTGATTATAATTAATGTGGCTAAAGGCATAATAACAACATATGACCCTTTAAACCACGAAAAAATTCTAAAGGATGTTGCAAAACATGCAGCGTTATTTGTTTCAGAACTACAAAAATTTCAAGTAATTCCAGATAAAAAATTCAAGATTGAACCCACATACCTGTTTCCTCTACAAAGAGATGGATATAATTGTGGCCCATTAATTTTATACGCAGTGGACAAATATTCGAATCTAAAGCATATAGCGGATATTCACTCGTCAAACGATAATGAATATTTTAATGGTTTAAAATCGTATCGAAAACACTTGAAAAATATTATTTCAGATGCTTCTGAAAATACAAAAAATCGTTGTTTGATTTGTTTCGCAGAGTTAAGCATTACAGAAAATTTACTACATTGCAATATATGTAACAGAAAGATGCATGTCAATTGTAATCAGCATATGGTCATTCAAGATACAAACATTTGTATATTCTGTACAGATATTTGAGAACCAGATTATTTCCAAAATCTTCTAATTTTATAAAGTGAATTCAAGAGTAAAAACGTGGAGTGCAAATTCGGGCCATATATAATTTTTGATTTTCAATGTACGAGATCCCCATTATAAATTGATGAAACCTATCCAAGATGTTCCATGAACCATAACCAATCTAGCAATACTAGTGAATATGGTGCTAAACACCTACGAGGTAGTTAGTAAGGCCTAGGTGTGCATATTCGGTCCATATAAAAATTTTTGATTATAATGTCATGGTACACTAAGAGGTCCCCATTAGAAACTAATGAAACCTATCCAAGATGTTCCATGAACCATAACCAATCTAGCAATACTAGTGAATATAGTGCTAAACACCTACGAGGTATTTAGTAAAGCCTAGGAGTGCATATTCGGTCCATATAAAAATATTTGATTTTCAATGTCATGGTACACTAAGAGGTCCCCATTAGAAACTAATGAAACCTATCCAAGATGTTCCATGAACCATAACCAATCTAGCAATACTAGTGAATATAGTGCTAAACACCTACGAGGTATTTAGTAAAGCCTAGGAGTGCATATTCGGTCCATATAAAAATATTTGATTTTCAATGTCATGGTACACTAAGAGGTCCCCATTAGAAACTAATGAAACCTATCCAAGATGTTCCATGAACCATAACCAATCTAGCAATACTAGTGAATATAGTGCTAAACACCTACGAGGTAGTTAGTAAAGCCTAGGAGTGCATATTCGGTCCATATAAAAATATTTGATTTTCAATGTCATGGTACACTAAGAGGTCCCCATTAGAAACTAATGAAACCTATCCAAGATGTTCCATGAACCATAACCAATCTAGCAATACTAGTGAATATGGTGCTAAACACCTATGAAGTAGTTAGTAAAGCCTAGGAGTGCATATTTGGTCCATATAAATTTTTTTGATTTTTAATGTCATGGTACACTACGAGGTCCCCATTAGAAACTAATGAAACCTGGCCAAGATGTTCCATGAACCATAACCAATCTAGCAATACTAGTGAATATGGTGCTAAACACCTACGAGGTAGTTAGCAAAGCCTGGGAATCTATCTTAGGTCAATACATTGAGCTAGTTTAAAATTCAAATTTAATTTAAATGTTTAGTATGGGGATAAGTTTATTATTAACACATCGAAGCCAATGTTCTTACATTTGTATTTTTAATTTTTTATGATTAATTTTATGTGCCTTAATGAAGTAATTATTAACTATAGTTCTACTTTTATTTTTCATAAAATTTTTGTATTA
Source organism: Tipula confusa (assembly GCA_963556175.1). Taxonomy (NCBI): domain Eukaryota; kingdom Metazoa; phylum Arthropoda; class Insecta; order Diptera; family Tipulidae; genus Tipula; species Tipula confusa. Next base: position 118,978,698 of record OY744476.1, read on the forward strand.
ATTTAAAATTAAGTTTCGCCTAAATGTGATCTTTTTTACTAATACTTACTAATACTAGTGTATATATAATGTTGTTTTTGTAGTTTTAGTAAAAGTTAGGAAAAACTTCACACGCATTTCTGCATAGGGCATCTATACTAAACTGGACATCGAATCTTTTGATTACTATAATTATTATAACCATTCCTGATTTCCCGAGTTTTTGTTTAACATGTGTGTGATATTATTTGATATTTTTCGTAGTATAAGGCCGATTAACATCCGCTCTGTTAACTCTGTGTCAAATTTCAATGTCTGTTTATTGTGTTTGCCTGTTATATTTGTTATAGTTTTTGGATAGAAGATTTGTAATCAGCACACCAGAGTTGCTTTGTTTGTTAGTTTGTTGGTGTAGTCTTCAGATCTAGCTGTATACATCCAAGGTTATATTTGTGAAAGTTCTATTAAGTCCGATATCTACCTGAAGCAATTTTGTTCGAACCATTGGAGGCTGATAAAACTAGATCTGGCACACTATTGTTTAAACTGCTAACGATCGAAAGTTGAAAGGCATACAACATCACCTATTCATTACCACTTGCTAGCCCGAAGCTTAGTGCACGATTGATATGTCTGCAGCCACATTTACAACTACTTTTGGCCATAACTACGTATCTAAATTTGGCGTTCCAATTACAACCACTACAGATCAAAGAAATTATTTTGAGTCTAGATTATTTACAGAGTAAACGAAACTCTTCCACAGATAGTTAAAAGCTGCTCTTAAAGCCAGAGGCAACACTATTCAACAAGGCTCAAAGATGCCAATAGTTTAACTTGGATTCCGAGTGATGGTCAGAGAAGATCTTAAGTGCTTGCCTGCGGTAATGGTTTATGGTTAAACCTTCAAGCTGCTCGGTGTATTCTTCGTCGAAAATTCATTACCTTATCCTTAAAACAACACTTCAATTCAAGCAAAGTAACATCTTTTCCCCTTACCACTGGGTAACTGTGACTTTGTATTCCTTCGAGAGATAAGGTTCGCACAGGATTGCAACCTACGTATGTAAGCAATTACGAGGTGAATGACGACTGCCAAAACATTACATTATTTTAACCAAGGACAAACCACAGCCGTTCTCAATTGGCAGATTAAAACCAGCCTATAAGGAATACTGAGTTCAGCTGAACGTCAATCCGCTAATCGAACACTCAAATTTGTCAGTTTTTTCACATAAAATTCCAACACGCTTTTTCCTAAAAGAGGAGTACTGCAACTCAGAACGTATACAAACAACATTTTGAATCACAAGAAACAAATTATCATCACACCGAACATCGCGCCATCTAAACAAATTATTCTGAACAAATATCTCCACATAATTTTCCAAACAAGCGTTGACACACGGCAAGAAACGTCAGTCTTTTAAAAATACCCATCCATATTGTTTTAGGGTTCGTTTCGGTTTGTAACTTCTCCCACCTTCAAGGGGTGAACGATACAAATTAGAATTTGTATAATTAAAATTTAATATTGTTAATTAAAATAATCAATTTATAATAAAAAATATGAATTATAAACAACCAAATAAAAAAAAATAATTATCATTTCATCAGACCACGGCGACCGAGTGCTATATGTGATACCTAAATTACCTTCTATCAGTTCTAGAAATTAAGTCGACGTGTCGTTCTCCATTGTTGGTTTGCAAAGAGTCCAGCGCATATAAATCGGGGTTGTCTGAGGAAGATTGCTATTTTAAAATCTTTTTGTATTATTTTGAAGACGTTTTTATTTTGCTATTGTGGTTCGTAATTGACTAATTGCTCATACACCTCGTATTTTATTGTACCTTTGCATCTTTTTAGACGATGCTAGTAATTCTTATTTTTTAATGTAAGACGGCCACTATTTTTCTGCTTTTAATTGGTTTCCAATCGAATATTGTTTTTTATGTTTTTATGTATTATGTGATCTTGTTAGTATTCCCACACTTGGTTCATGTGTAGTGTAGTTTCAACTATATAGTATAATGTATTTTTTTTTTGCTTGTTATATGTTTTCCACAATTTTTCCATTTTACCTAATAATCAGGAGACGTAATATCCTGATGTTAATTTCTTTCTTTTTAACTTGTACTTGCTTTGATGTTTCGTGGTTGGTATTAATTCTTCTAGACCATGTTTTTGTAGTTTTTTCCGTTATCAGAATAATAAATGGTTGCATCATTACATTCTTGACCGTTTTCAGTGCTGCTGGATTCCATTAATTGTTTACTTAGTTTTCCAAGTAGTTGGTTGACGTTGCTGAATAGCAATTTTAAGACATTTGAAATTGTAGTCGTTATAAACATTTTTAAACAATTGATTTACATAAATACTTTTTTGAATGTATTACTTTTTGAAATACTTTGGTAAAATAATTCGGCAAAAGAAGTTTAATCAAAAAATGGGAATTTAAATTACTCACATAATTAGTTGTCAACATAAACACGCAATAGGCGGATTATTGTTATTTGTGTTTTCTTTTTTGTTGAAGTTGAATGTTTTTTTGTTCATTTATTTATTTATTTATCATAATTGATATTTTTTTTCAATACCTTTAAAATTAAAAAATTTTTATTTACAATTTTCTATATATTAATGTTTTCTTTAATGTATATGTGTACTAAATGAGTAAATGGGTTGTACTGTAGCTGTTGCAAGGTCTCCCAGGTTGCTATAGTTTCTGTTGTATATGTATATAAGTTTTGTATTTGCACTGTATTAGGAATAAAGAGTCAGTCTTCTTCTCGCATTTTAATGTATAAAGCAAGGTGTCAGATGGTGCGCTAAATAAAAATAAATAAAATTATAATAATTGTCTGATTAATTAAAAACAAATTAAAATAGTTAATAATAAAAGTTAATAAATAAATAGAAATAAAAAGATAATTATAAAAAAGACAAATAAATAAAAAGAATTTCCATTCAAAAATTATTAACGAAAAATAAAAAAGGTCATTTTGAAAAAATTACGTTGAAGTATAGTGTACAGACATATCAAAGGTAAAGCTAAGCGAGAATAAAATGGAAGTAAAAGTGCTGCAAATAGAAAAAGTGGTGGAAGAAATGTCAATGAAAAACGCGCAACTAGAAAAAGACATTAAAAAAATCAAGAATTTAAAAGAAAATAATAAATTCGACAAGGTATTGCCATTGAATAACCATATATAGAAGTGACACCAAACGTTTCCGCCGCTACGTAGTTGTTATAGCGCTGTATGCATTTGTATCTTAGATAAATTAAATGAAGGGTTTAAGTATCAACTATATAAAAAATAAAAAAAAAAACTATGATTTTTTTTTTACATTGTATATTCAGTGCGAATATAAACACATACAGTCAAAACCAATGTCAATACAAAACCAGTGGAATTCAACAGGAAAATCTAAACAAAAAACGAAACACAAAATATTTATGTTTATGTCCAAGGTCATTTAATTCATATTTTACAGATGATTAAGTATATCAAATTTTTTCTTAATTTTTTTTTGGTACTTTTTGCTTTAGAATTAATTCTATGGATTTTTGCACGTAAAAGTACTCTTAATGTATGCATAATTAATTTTTTTTTATGTTCTTCAATGCGGCAAGAAGTTTTGTATTGGTTTTCGCACAAATTATAAAGTTTGTCAACTACTTTGTGTTTGAAACAGATTGTATCAAAATTATCCTCAAAAATCTTAATTATTTTTTTTATTAAACGATTTTTTTTCATACGAAAGTATGGCTCAACATACTTTCGATACCATTTTTGGTAGGTAATTCTGGAAACGCTTACTAATTTCAGACATAAGCAGCAACTGCTCGCAAAACCGTTGTAGAAATTTACGCCGGTGACTGGAGTTGGTTTTTAGGACTGAATTATTCTTCATATATACTATATGTGCTGCTAAAGCCGCCACATCTAAAATGTTATAAAAAAATCTCGGTGGCCAGTAAGACGAATCTTCCTTTTGCATGAGTATACCGCCAGCATTTTGTCCATATTGTCCACGCCGCCTTTGGTTCTGTTGTAATTTAGAATCATTGTTGGTTTATTTGCTAATCCTTGTGTTTCCTTATCATAATGCATGGTAGATAAAAGCATCACAGCATTATTTTTTTGGAAATATAAGAACACATTGTGATGTTCGAAAATCCGTTATTCGGCAGGTTGTGTTTTGCCTTGCACTACTAAGAATTCCACTGGTACGAATCGCCGTCTTTTGTTTACTGCTCCTAAAATTGATAAATTGTGGTCGCGCAAACTAAAAGCTAAATTGTTGCTGGTGAAAAAATTGTCACATGTATATTACATCGACCGCTACTACTAAAAAGAGTGCAGCATATCTATACTCATAAAGAGAAAGTAATCAAAGAGAATGTGTTGTGAAGTATCTACTTCACAACACATTCTCTTTGATTACTTTCTCTTTATGAGTTTGGAGTCATTCCAGTGTACATTTTACCTTTCAATATATAAACGAGGAAGTAAAGTCACACACCAACCATACTTTAATTCCATATCTGGCAGGTTTTCATGGAATGTAATGCGTGAAATGTGTACCACCTCGATATGCGAACAGTTGTTTATCAACTGTTATGTTTTCCCCAGCTACAAAACACTCTCGTAGAAGATTCCGATTCAATACAAGACATATATTAGTAATTGTTGCGTACAAGTAATCCCATTATCAAATTCGATATATCGGTTTATCGTATAAAAGCGCTGTACACCCATTGTAGTGCGGTAAAGAGGATGAGAAAGCTATAACGACGGCGGTGACGTGTCGTTCTTTTAATTATTCAGAATTGGATGTTGTGCAAAGCTCAGTTTCGATCTGATGAGGAATCATAATAATTTTGTAAAAATTATTTGTCATCTCATCAGGCCATGGCGACCGAGTGCTATGTGTAAATGCTATTTTACGCTCTATATATATTTATGTACAGTGTACATGTAGCGTTAGCGAATTATATGAACGTGCACGAAATATGTGAATAATTGATTTTTGTGTTTGTGTAGCGAAGTCACTACAAAGCATTCTTGTCAAAAAGTCAAAAACAAAAGATAGCTTCCCGAGTGCCACACATTTTTTTGTTTAAAATGGAAGCGATTGAAAAAAAATACATTAATTTTGTGGTGCCTTACTTGTCTTTTACAGATAATCTAGGTACAAAAATAAACTGCAATTGGAAGCGAACCCGAATTTTATTACAGTAAAACATGCAAAATTGACCGTATCTGTAAACTGACCACCTGCAAGAAGTGACCGATTTGAAAGAGACCGCAAACTTTTTCAAAAAATGGTCATATTTATGATCATTCAATCAGCGATCGTATTTGGATGATGGAAAAACCCTTTAGCATCCCTCCTCTATTTGTATTCGAAACCGCTACGGTGTTTTATTGTCGGTGTTTATATCTCTAGTTTTTCGAGTGGAAACCAAATACCATGTAGTAAATTTTGCGTGAAGACATTTCAGTTTGGATTAAGGTGTGCAAGGAAAATAATTCTAGTGATGATGAACAGACAGAAGCGAATGAGGGAAAAGCGAAGGATGGCACAATATGACAGCGAAACCCTATGTAAAAGCAAACTTGTTGTTAATAAAAATTATTAAATTTTATTTATAATATTAACGTAAAATTAAAATTTAAAACAAAATTTCATTCAAAATGTATAGAAATCTTACATAGATGAAGATAAAAATTCGGTTGTAAACACAAGGGAACGATATAAATCCTGTTAATTAACGAAAAATATCGTGTGATAAAAAAAAATGATCAAATCGCTGAAAAATAAAATCAAATGATACCAAAAAATTCTATTTTCTCCTTACGAGTTAAAATTATGTTTACTTTTTGATCAAGAGAAAAGAATAAAAGAAAATGATGCTGTTAGTTTGTTTATTTTTGTTTTTTAAATCTTCACACATTTTACTACCTACTAACAAACAAATTCATCTAACAAACACATGCGTTCCAACAAACACATTTTTAAATTGGAAATATAAACGTACCAATTACATAAAATAAAAAATATTCGTGGACATAATTTAGCAAAGACACAGAAATATTTATTTCGTAGTACAATTTATTAACACTTCGCTCATATGTCGCTACAAAGTTAGCGGTGTCACCTTCTATTTATGGTTATTCAATGGTATTGCATCGAATACTAGCATCAATACAAGTACTACTTCCAATCCGTGAAGATTGTGTAAAAATATACAATAATTTAAAATTAAATGTCTTTACAAATAAATTGTCTTTACAAATCGTCAAGTATAAAAGTGCTAGAAAAATCTAAGAAAACATAGTACCGGCAATTCACAAATAATACGAGAGAGCAATTTTTAACAAAGCTACTCAAAACGAAAATGAAACTATTTACCAGTTTGTCAATAGATTAAAAGAATTAGTTAAAACTTGTGGCTACGGCAAATTAGAAAATGAGTATATTAGTGACCGTCTAGCAATAGCAGTGCGGAATAAAGATTTGAGAAAGAGATTATGGCAAACGAAAGACGATGAAGATTTGGTTAAAATTATTAATGTATGTAGATTGTGGAAACAAACCGAACAACAATTAAATGATCTTGACAATCCTGAAACAGTAAAGAAAATTATAGTAAAAAAAAGAAATAATAATTGTCTGATCAATTAATAATTTTCTGTTACGTTTCTCGAAACAATATAACAAATGACAATAAGGTAATACATAGAAAACTGTTATAGATGCGGCAGAAATCATGCTATTAAAAAATTCCAGCATGGACACACAGCACGCTTGCTGTGTTATTTGTGCTAAAACGTTTTGATCAATATGTTTGTGGAAAAGAAGACATTATAATACAAACAGATCATAAACTATTAAATTCAATTTTTAAAAAATTAATTTTAAAAGGGCCTAAACGAATTTAAAAAAATGATGCTATATTTACAACGCTCAAACTTTTCCCTGCAATACAAAAAAGGAAAAGAGATGTTAGTAGCAGATTGTCTGTCACGTGAGCCTTTTCAAGAAAATGAATTATTAAGATACTATGAAGTGTAATGTATAAACGAAAAGCAGACAATGTACAATAATCTTCAGGAAATAGACATATCGTTTAACCTACGTATGAAGGACTCTACAATGCAAACAACGAACAATGTCAGATGAAGATTGTAAGAAAATTAAAAACAATAAAAGAGGGGCCGGAAAAAGGTGAAAAAATCAATCCGATCTTGAAACAGTTTTATAGTATAAGAGACGAAATTTCAACAATTAATGGTTTGTTATTCAATTCATTAGTCCTGCTTGTAGATTATTAAATCAAAATTTTCACAATTTACTGCAGCTGAACAGAAATAAAATAATACCAACAGGTGCAGAAAATGTAAAAAAATCCATCGAGATAAATAAAAAAATGGTTAAATTTCAATACGATAAGTCTTCCAGAAAACTACGAGATTTCAAAATTTGTGAAGAAGTTTACGTAAAATGGAATCTTAAAGAGAAACAATACCAAGAAGGAAAAATTGTCGAACATCTAAACGGTTCCTCATAGATCAATGGTCAGAATTATCGAAGAAATATAAGAAGTTTCATAAAATCAGCAAATACAAGTGCAGAAGAAATAACAGATCGAGAAATACAGGAAAACACTAGCATTCAAAACCAGCAGCTAGAAAAGAATAGCGAAGTAACAAAAACCGAACTTTCAAATTTACAACCGAGTGTCAGGCCAAAAAGATCTACTAGAATTCCTGCAAAATTCAAGGATTATATTAATGTTAATTTAAAAGACATAAATGTTCAACAAATTGTTATTTTAAACTAAAAGAGAGGATGTTGTATGTATAGAATTATTGTATTTGTACTGTATTGACAATAAAGAGTCAGTCTTCTTCTCTCATTTCAATGTATAAAACAGTTTCTTCATGAGTTGTATAATTTTACCCCATTATAGTTCGGAGATCGTTTTTACCCCATGAGCAAATTTGGCAATAAGATAAACTGACAATTTAACCACGGTTTAAGAAGAGATTTTTCTCACATTTCAAATATTTGTATGTCTTTTTAGGTTTTGTAGGATTGCCAAAATATTTCATTTAAAACAGTCAAGTCAATATAACGGGGCATTATCTCATCATTATCAACTTTTTTAGTATTTGATTTGGTGTGACGAGAAAAATTTGTAATGATTATGATTGTGTAAATTACATAAAAATATTATATTGGTATTTGTCATAAAACGGTAAATTCGATTGATTTGAACTTTTTAATCAGTTTTTTAAAAATCTAATTTATATTACAATTTTTATAACTATATTTTTAATTATGTAATAAATTAATTACTTGTAAATTTCAGGTAAAAACTAATCTAATTTATTACAGCCTACGGCTTTGAGAAATTAGCCCATTAATAGATTTTTTTTTCAGAGAAACATTGCAGATTACAGTTGAATGATGGCACACTGCAGTTCAGTAAAATTGTGATTGCCTTATGCTAACAGAAGTTTGAATATTGGCTACCGAGATTCGGACCAATTCTGCCATTGCCGACATACCTTTCCTTTCCCTAGCCATTCAAAAGTTTTCTAACTAATGGCCGCCAAGGTATCCGTAATCGGCTCGATCTCAATAATTTAACTAGGATCCTGCCTTATCCTTCCAAGTATATGTACAAATGGATTTACGGTAGGGTCGGTCAACTCCGGGAGATTCTGCTTAATGCTTGACTGTACATTCTAAATCAATCAATCAAATTGGTAATATGACTAACCAATTGCATTTTAACTACCCTTTCCAATAAAGTCTCATATATTGGCAGCATTTTTGTCGGGCGCAACTCTACTGGTGTGGTTTGCTGTGTAGATTTTAAGCTGGTACTGCTGCTTTCATCAGGTTTCGATTGATTAAAGCTGTAAAAACTTCGGAAATTCTTCCTCATCGCATCAAGCAAAATCATCTTATTTAGAACTTATCTTACTTTTTTTTATTATCTGATGATGTTTATTTACTTCTTGGAAACTAAATTGTATAAAAGATTCATCCGCTTCTGAAAAATTCCAATCCTTTATTTCGAAGAAATAATTTTTTAAAAGTCGGATGACTGACGGGTTATTGTATTTAGGATTTGTATGTATATTTTTTGCCATACAAATAAATATAATTAAGCCTCATATATGGATTTGAGCTAAAAATAAAATACTGGAAACTTAAACAAATATATTTCGAAAGGATAAGTCATATGTTTTAAGATCCTGATTCATATATTTAATTCCTTCTGCAACTTCTGATTATCAAACATCCTTTAGAGTAACATTAAAAATAAAGGACAATAACATAGAGATAATAATAAACATGCATTTCGATGAAAAAATTCTGTACTTGAGTAATATTTGCAAATACAGTTTGATAGTTAAATAATTTACCACCATACTTGAGAGCCGGCCGGCGATAACATTTTACGTGATACCGAAAATACTGGAATACTGAAATAAAGAAAGGTATGAAACACTTAGCTTTGAAATGATTGATGATCGATTGTTTCTAGTAGTTATTTGCCTTTCAGATGACTTTGCCGTGATAACGTCATTATACAATTTACAAATATACAAGGTGCAAACATTTTCGATATTTCTCCAAAAATATTGTCGTTTGCTGATTCAATATCTCGTCCCAATATTTGTTTCGTTCAAAATACAAGTAAAGACATATACACAAAAGTACAGTGTAACGGTTGTTCCTTTTTAACATTTTCCGAAACAAATCAACAAACAAACAAAAAATAATAATAATTAAGGGTTCTATAATATATAGAAGGGTTGAAGTGAAAATTCAAAATATATGAGTCGATGTAAAACCGGAAAATTGTACACGAATGTGATAGTATTTATCTATCTGTGTTTAGAGTGTCTTCTTCCCTAAAACAATATACTCCGTGTATATATTATTTTGTATATAGATATGTAAATAGACACAGTGTGACAAGGATTACAAAGCCTAGATATATAGTTTGGTTATGTAGATACAAACATACATACAGACATATATTTATTTAGACGAAGATACCATCATCATATAACGATATGACTTCCATTTCGAATAATTTTTTTTTCTGTGACTGGAGGGAAAATTGAGGGATATGGCAAACTTATAATAAAATGGAATTTATGATTTTGATTAATTTACAGACAAAAAAATGGTTTGAATGAGATTTATTTATGAACTCTATAAAATGTTTTATCTAAAAAATATTTTATATATCAATATGTACACAGTATGATCTGTAAAAAACTTAACAAGTGATTTTAAGTATTCAGTTAAGATAATGAAAAAATAGACAATCTATCACAACTGTCATCAAAACAAAGTAACCGTAAAACTTCAACCATTAAAACGAAACCTGTTCATTCATATTCTTATTCCAGTTACCAAAGTGAAACTAATTGTCGATTTTCGGAATGGATTTCTGGCGCCATCTGGTTTAAGTGGGTGTTTTTCAAAGTATTTAAGTAATCAAAATAAAACAAAATATTAATAATAAAACTGTAAAAACAAAAATAAAACCTAATATCTCGTGTTGTTAAAACTTTAGGAGTCAATATAAGTATTAAATATCGTCTAAAAATTTTTTTTGGTAAAATGTCGGAAAAAGTTTGGGGTATTGTATGCCCCACAATGCAATTCATATAAAAAATAAATACTATATCACTGCTTAAAGTTCCTACGTAAGCTTTAAAGTAACAAAACTAATTCCTAAAGTGGGAGATAGTCTGAAAATGAAGAAGAACTTTTTTAAAAGATTGTTGCGAGCATTTCAATGCAAAATACTCGATGAAACCCGTCCAACCACCCAAAATAAGGTTCATTTGGCGATAAGTGGGTAAGTAGGTTAAATCAGTTAATGGTGAGATCTGCAGCTATTGCAAATACGTCTTGCTCTTTTATTATTTTTATTTTACCTGAAAAAATCTAGTTCAAATTGAATTGAATATATCGGAGAAAGCCGAACCATAGATTAAGATATAAAAAGATGTTCCAATTAGAACTAAAAATAAAAGCTAGTGACAGGTACCTCTAATATGCTCACGGGTCACTAATATGTAGTTTAAATAAAAATGTAAAAGTATTTTTTGGTTTTCTTCTTTTTATTTGTACATTTTCTATTATTATTTCTGTTAATAAATTTCAGTTGCTTGTGTATCTAATGATACACAACTTCTTTATTTTAAACAACACAACTTTTTTTATTTCTTCTTTATTACATCAAAAACTTTCCAAACGTAAAAAGAATTGTGAGTAGATCGGTTTTGAGTTGAAAGTTTTGATCGGTATCTCACTTTCATGATCGTTAGATAAAGCGATATTTAATCATACTTCCGAGCTATTAAAAACTCAAACCCGATGACGGCGTTATAGATAAAAGCATTATGATATCAGATAAACTTGCCAAAGCTGGAGTAGAATTGATACGACACAAAATTCTATTAGACATGTTTACAAAGGGGAACGTTTACACCAGCTTGCCTTTATGTAGAAAAGTAAATAGGTGTTTCTATGATACCGTACGCGTAAATTTCACCATGTTAGTAATCTGGGGACTATCAAAATTATCTCAACCTATTTTAAATAACGATAAATTTGCATAAATATTATATATGTTTGGGATGATGGTTTTGGATGCTAATTCGTTAAGGTATAATTCCTTGGTTCATTCATCAAAAAAATTGTATGGAAGGGGGTAAATTTTAGATATCCTTTGAGATACGAAGTGGCTAAAATATTTGATTCAGAAAAAGGTTCACACAGATATTAAACTGTAACTTCTAAAACATTTAATAACAATAAATCAAATAACTTATAATCAGAAAACAAAAAATATAAAGAGACGTCACCACTAGGCTTGCCACCTTTGGAAAATGCCAGAGGAGGACAGTTAGGTCCGTTGTACACTTCAGCTAAGCTAAGCTAAGTGATGTGAAATATATTTTCGCTAATAGTTATCACATATATAAATGGATCGTTGCACACTTGAGCTAAGTAAGCTATGCGATTATATTTTTTGTTTCGAGCAATGAAAAATAACTTAGCTCGAGTTGTATTTCCCTTACTAATGTCAGCAATATCGCTCAAACGTACAAACTGTTTTTATAAAATCAAAACATACTATGTTAAAATACCATATAATTTTGTTTTAGATATTGAATATCCATGTATGTGCGAGAATTTTTTTTAAATAATCAAGTTTTCTTGTCTCATTATTTAAACCAAAGCTAAAAAAAAATTCAAAAAATACTTATAATTATTATAAAACTATAAACATTTAATATTATAAAATAATCTGAAAATTTATTGTAAGTATGATTTTTTTTCTCGATTAAGCATGCATCTTCAAACAGTTCATCAAAATTAAGACCAAATTCAATTTCTTTCAAATTAATTTTATCAATATCATATTTGTTATAACCTCAAAATTAAAAAACCCTATCAAGACAACATTTAAGAGATCCAAGAATTTAAGAAAAATCCAATTTTCAATTTTTGCTTCCTATATGATCGTGAAGCTTATTTTTGAAAGTAACAAAAATGTTTTACTATTCCATAGTTGTGAAAAAAAAAAAAATTACCGAGCAATTGGCGCAGTGGTTAAAGCTGCGGTGTTTGGGACGGGAGGTACCGGGTTCGAATCCCAACGGGGGAGGGTTGCAAAAAGGATTTTTCATCACCTGATTTCGATCGGTGATGACGATGAACACAACTATGACCCCCTGTTGGAGTGCAGAATCCACGGGCCGAACCATCGTCCATGTCAGTGCAGGCTGGCTGGAGCAATGCAATGTGCAGATGGATTTAAAATCGAACCTGTATTCGTGCGTCCTCAATTTGGCTGGTGACGGCGTAAGGTAGGACGTTAAAAATTAACTGCGAAAGAGTTGGGAGAGCTTCAGCCCCAGAACAGATTGCAGAGTTCAGAAACAAAAAAAAAAAAAAAAAATTCTTTTTGTTTGTAAATTCTTATTGTTGAAATTAAAAAAATTTTCTGGAGCATCTTTAATGTCTTCTAAACTCCACATATCCCATGTCGCCGTGATTTCACAAGACGATTGAACGACCCATTTATACGTTCTTTGTCAGTCTTACGAACAAGTTGGCCTTTAAAAAAGTTGGCCAAATAAAAGTTGCGTATTTGTCGGTATTCTTCAATCTGGTGTGGTCGATTTAACGTAACAAATGTTTCACTAACTTCTTTGTTCAATAACTGCATACCAACAACTCAATCGAGTTCCCTGTTAGTTATTTTGTAATTTCTAAACTGGATGGATGCATCAGTCTTCCACCGTCTCATCCAAATTCCGTCTCATCCTTTCGGTGAAGCATCAGTAACTACTACATGTTCTAAATTAGGGTCAAGTATTACTAGCGGTTTGAGATTCCCTTTTAGATATATTTGAAATCATTTGCTTGCCCGTCCAGCCATATAAACGGTACCACTTCCAAAGTTTCACAACCATATTAAAGTTTTTCATGAACTTTCGATTTTTCATCGGCTGTGGAACATTTACATTACCATCTGTTATTTATATTCGATAACTAACTCCCGATCCTGACACTTGATCACCTAAAATTCTACATCGCGTTTGAAGGAGTACTTTTTTTTGTAAGTTGAGCGAAAGACCATGACACTTTATTACATCTAACAACGGCTCTAATTTTCCTATTCCCTCTGCGATCGTCTTGGGATTATTTTATCATTCAGATTATTATATCACTATTAGTTTCGTTAACTATTCTATTCATAATTTAAAGCTGGTGCATTGGCTAATCCAAATCGCATCCTGAGAATCTCAATGCAATCAGCAGTAATAAAAGCGGTTTTGGGTATTGAATCTAGACTCGCAATCTACAATAAATGATACTTCCTAGTAGAGAGCATTTTTGTGTTCGTGGAGGATGGCGAATTTTCTTACGAAAACAGGACTGTCTTCCTCAAAGCAGGACGAGTGCAAGCCTAGTCGCAACTCATATATATATATATATATATATATATATATATATATATATATATATATATATACATATATATATATATATATATATATATATATATATATATATATATATATATATATATATATATATATATATATATATATATATACATATATATATTTACCTAGTTTTATTTTAGAAAAATAAATATTACCTTTATTTAAAAAATATTAACTAAAACTAGATTAATAAACTCCTTATTTAAAAAAAACATAGCAGAGTTCAAATTCAAAAGAACATGACTATGAATTTTAATAATTTGAAAATAGTTAAAATGCTTAAATAATAAAACATTTTAAAATAAATGCTGAAATGACAAAAATTACCAACAAACCAACATGTACTAAAAAAACAAAAAGCCAATCCAATAAGTTTTTAAATTTCAAAAATTCAAACGGAATTATTTTAACATTTAATATTGTATATTATTTTACTGTTAATGTCTATTATTTTTTTTATATTTTTTATTATTACTTTTTTTTTTAATTTTTATTTATTACTAATACAATACAATAAACTAACAAATTTCAATTTTACCATTTGTAAAAAGCCACTCTTTTAACGACCTAGAAAATTCTTTCAAGTTATTAACTTCCCTAATGGTAGGTGGTAATTAATTGAATAATTTCCGACCGCTGTTCGAAAAAAAAATTTTAAAATGTTCTTTTTTGTGAAATGGAATATTTCCCGTGTGAATATTTAACGTTTAAGGAAGGACTGAGTTATTAGCTATACGATTTCTTCTTATATAAAAAGATTTAAGAACTTTAAATACAAACAACTAGGGCAGTGGTAAAATTTTAAAATAATGGAAATGAATGTAAAGTTCTTAACATGAAATTTATAATTCTCATTACTGCTTTTTGTATCGACATCACAGGCTTAACATTCAATAAATAATACCACCTCAACATGTTAAGCCATACTGGAGTTGCGAATCAACTAGAGCTTATATAAGCACTTTAAAAAGTCTGGACTGCAAATATTTTTCAAATAATAATTTCTTCTTAAATTAGACTTCAGTTTCGTGTTTAAATATGAAACATGACCTTTAAAATTTAATTGTGAGTCTACACGTACTCCGAGATATTTAAAAGAAGCTATTTTTGGCAGACGAATTCTTAACAAAACCATTTTGCCTCTTATTAAGAAAATTAATTTGATCAAGATAATCCAATAATCTGTTTTTGATCAGTTTTTCAAATATTTTGGAGAAAGTACTTAAAAGAGTAATTGGGCGATAATTATTAGTATCAAAACAGCAGCCGCTCTTGAATAATGGTTACCAACACCCAATTTTTCAGGGAAAACACCTTTAGAAAAATACTGGTTCATAATGAAAGTTAACACGTGAACAATACTGAAAGTAATTTTTTTATCTGTAATATGGGAAACCCCGTCGATAACAAAAGAACAAGTATTTTTTAAATCGTTTGCAATCGCTAATATTTTATTTTCACAAACTGGAAAAAAAAGCAAAAAAAATGGTGTTTTTAGCCTCAGAATTTATCATTAAAATTCTAAAATTTTTCTCGATGATATATAGTTCTTGATTTTCTCGCAGATTGTCATAAGAAATATTAATGAAATGATCATTAAAAATATTGGCTATAGTAGAAGGATCAGTCTCAATAAAATTATTACCAACATCAATCGATGAGATGGTATATGCACCCGGCATTAAAATACATTTCTTTTGTTCTAGGTATTAAACGTTTGAGTTTTCGATTAATTTTTTCAAACTTTATTTTTAATAGCTCATTATTCTTATTTTTACCTAATATCTAACTTATTTTTATAATTAATTAAATTGAGTAGAGTATTTCTGATCCATGGACTATTTTTGTTGAATTTCCGATTTGTTGAGATGATCGATGTATTTTTATTTACCTCAAATGTCAATTTATCGATACAAATACCATAAGCAGTATTTGGGTCATCGATAGAAAATATAGGGTCCCAATCGCTATAATACAAACTTTCAAATAAATCGAAATAATTTATCTTAGTTTGAGGTAGTGACAAGTGTAATGTTGTGTCTTTATTAGCCTTAAATAAACTCAAAGCTAACAAGACAGAGTGTTATGATCAGTCACATGGGAGACTCAAATTTTTTACAGCAATAGAGAAACTCGAAACACAATTTTCAGCAAACACATGATTGATGCAAGTATCTGAACATGGCCTGGTTACGGAATTTAAAAGAGTATTCAATTCAAATGAAGCGCATAATAACAAATAATCATCCTCAATTTTTGAGTCTATCAGCAGTTCAAAGTTTATATCACCTAAAAAAATGTTATGCTTTGTTTTATCAGAAGAAAAAAAATCATTTAAAAAAACATATATTGTGACAAAATGAAACCGGTAAACTTACACAAAGCAAAAACAAATATTATTAAGATACACGTTTAATTTTATAACGTCAGCCGATGAGAAACTTAAGAATGTAGCTTGATGAGTAATAGTGGATCTGTTAAAAAATGCTACACCATCTGGGGTTCGATTCTGTTACGATGATATGATAATACAAAAGAAATTATCATGAAGTTTTCATTTGTCTTTATCGTTTTATTTTATCATCAACATCGAAAACACGGTTTCAGTTTACCAAATAGTATTGCATTAATTTTTTAATGCAATAATAGGTAATAGCACAGATAAAGATATACAGATATGGAAGTTTCATGGCCATTAATTACATGAGAATATTCAACTATTGAAATATCTTCAAACTCGAATCTAGCCAATTTTGAAAGAGCCTTTATGATATATTTAATATATTGTTTATCTCTTCTATTTTATATTTACGCTAAATACGATGGAAATAATAAACAAAACGATGCATCGAAATATATGAGCCATTAGTATTGGCTAATGGCTCATATATTTCGTTTCCCACGTTTTTGTTATGTGAATGAAAACCCAGTTGACCCAATTTCCAGATTATTCCCGCATCTCCACAATTAATAATTATAAATGTATAATTGTACTAAACGATGATCATTTACTGAATAAGAATATTAGTAGTATTTTATGGATCATACTTTAAGCTGATTAAAATTAAAAAACTTTAAAAGCTTTTAGTTGTAGTTTATGGGGTTATAGTTTATGTTGCTAAGCTTTAATTATTAGTTTCTATTTATGCTATATAACTTTATAGATATATACTACTATAAAATAAATTTATTTATTTATGATTTTATTTTAGATTTGATGATTTATGAATACTGAATTAATTCTATCGTTTTCCGTAGTTTCAATTTGAAATTTTATAACATCAACATTTATGTATGTGCGTATTGTTTATGAGAACAGTGACGTTTTTTTTATCATGGGTAGTTTTTTCATAGGGTCGATACCTGCCGTACACCAAAAACATAGTCAAGAAAAAAAATGAAAAATGCAACTTGCTGATAAAACCGAACTGTGTATAAACAACACACAGATTAGAACACGGTGTGTGTCGTCTTAGTCACGTTTTGGGCCATATGTCATCAGACACCTCTCATACTCATTCGTCAATGTCCAACTCGCACACTTCTACATGGCAACGAGGCTGATTTACACCTTGTTCAACTTTAGTTTGAACTTAGCAGTGGACGTTTTGTATAATATGTTTACAAGCGACAGGACGCGCTTTTATAAGAAACAATACCTTAAAACCGACCGTAATAGGCCAAACCCGCAAGCGATCTTATATTTTGTCAATCTGGTAGCGTGCTCCTCAAGAAGAAGTAATCTTGAATGAGACTTTGTTTAATACCAATGATTGATAACTATTGACTGTCCATTATTTTTCAGGATGACATTTCTCTGTTTTTAACGGGAATATTAATTAATAGCTAAAGGTAGTTTGGGGAATTGATGGTTTTCTCGATTACAGCAGCGATTTGAAGCATATCTTGCTTTGGCTCACAGTTAATTCAGTAGGAGGATTTAACAAATGGGTTGGTAATAGGTGAATGTTTTTGACGTTTAGTTGGCCCGCAATAACTAAACCTACATTTGATAGCCATTCGACGACTTCGATTATTATATTTGATTGTCATCTTTGATGTTTATCGTTTATGTTGATGACAATCTGCTCCTTTGCTGAATTGTAGAGAATACGGCTGTTGGAGAAACATATCTTTAACAATTCGGCTGATATATATTCCCTGGATTATTAATCGTTGTATCATGATCTAAATAAGTAGTAAGGTTTTCTGATTTTTCCTAAATCTACATACTTCATGGGTTTATGGCAATTTCATTTCTAATTCTTCTATGAAGGCATTCTAACCTTTCATTGTAATAAAATTGGTAAATTTAGTGTATTGTCTTTTTTTGATACCTTTTTGTTTATATCGACCCTCTATGTTTAATAGATGACAACACTTAACTAAATATAGGTGGATAGAGTATAGGTATTATGGTTAAAGTTAATTAACAATAACGCACACCACCGGCGAAACCAAAACACAAATAAATATGGAAAACTATAACCGATTACTTTGTGTATTCGATTATATTCAAAATGGCCTCGTGGTGATTATTCATATCTGCTGGTTAAGACGACCACTCTAAATTAATAACCGAGTATGACATCATCATTTTATGATAAACTGTCAAACCAAACTAACCTCAAAACAACTGAGAACTGTCAAATCGGCTGTCACAGAAAACAATATTCTCCGCCTCTTAAAAAACTTTAATTGTTTTACAGCAACTGCTTGGGACGTACAAACTTCGACATTGATGTGAGCATTCCATTTTCTCAGTTAATGTAAATTATATACTACCACTTCACTGATGAACATCAATATACAGCGCACATTAACAATTATCACTTACCGACGTCGTACTGTGGGTATCCATTCACTTGGATGCCTTTGTGAAGGCATTCTTGCATTTTCTATCCTACAGATTGGCTTAAAATTTGAGCTTACAATATTCATATTAATGATCGAACAATGCTTGTTGGAAGGTTGTTCAAATTTTCGTATAACTTGTATGCTGGCAATAATGTAAAATTTTAGCATATTGCAGATATTGAACGTATTCCGGTTATAAATTGCTTTTTCTATGAAAAACTTGACCTTAAATCTTGAAAAAATATAGTCCTCCCCCACGAACGACAACCATTAGGTTCCACCGGTGGAAACGAGATAAATGTGAGTGAATAATTTCACAAAATAGTTTATAGGCATGATGCATGCGGGTTTAATTGAAGTTCTCTGCTGAATTAAGGATACTCGATAGATTAATGATATTTCTAATTTTTCTTGGCGTTTTCGGCAGCAACTGGTAAACTTTCCATCCGAAGACCACCAAATTTGATGATGCACAGAACTGGCAAACGACATTCAATGAACCGCATTTTTATGTACATTCACAAGTTACATCAAAATGGATATGTCGTGACGAAAGTTTTCACTTGAAATGTATAGAAGCATCCACGAGTTAAGCGATAGTTTATTTATCCCTCTCTATATTTGCTAACAACTGGCTCGATAGCGGAAACTAACGGCGCGTCTAGCTTACAATTGATCCAGTATTTATTGTTTTCACCAATTGGATAGCCATTTACCATTCCTTTTTCAGAAATGTGTTTATATTTTATTGGCTTTGGTGAGGCGAACTCAGCCTACTATATGTGGTTTACAATTTATTCAAAATTTTAAATTTTCCAATCAAGCATTGCCAAGCATTTAACAATTGTTTTTATAAAATAACAAAATCGCATTTGTTGAGAACGAACTTGATAATTGTTGCACTATGCTAATGACTCATTTAATATATCGGTGTAAATTGGAAATTATAATTTGAACGTTCCACAGTCAGCGTTTATTGATTCATTGGTTGATTGATTGATTGATTAGAGTTTACAGCCAAGGACGAACCAGGAACTCCTGGAATGCCGGGTACCACCGCACACCCGTATTACATATAACAAAACCGGAGGAGTGGATGAATGTTAGTTATAACAGACTCGACCCGGTTACTGACACCTACGCGATCGATAGTTAGTATTTTTTTGTGGCGAAGGGAAAGGAAGGGCAAGTCAGTAATGACAGAACTGGTCCAATTTCCCGGCAGCTTAAATTCAAGCTACTGTTAGTTAGCACAAGACAATCACAATTTTAATGAACTGCTCTGCATGTTGTCATATCTTATCAGGAACTCCAATCTGCAACCATTTCTGCAAACCATAGGCTGTAATAAATTAAATTATTTTTCGATTGAAATTTACAATTACATATTAAAATATAACAAAATATAATAAATATAAAAAACATACAAAATGTCTGCAAGATGTAGGCTGTAATAAATTGAAATAGTTTCCGCTTGGAATTTACGATTAAATTATAAAAAATATAACAAATAAAAAATATTAAAATAAAAATATAACTCCATATAATAAATTTAAAAATATAAAAAATATAATAATATAAAATATATAAAAAAATATAAAAAATTTAAAAAATACAAAAATATAAAAAGTAAAAAAAAAAAACAAATAAAAAATAAAAAATATAAAATATATAACAAAATACAAAACATAAAAAATATAAAAAATATTAAAATATCAAAATATAAAAAATATAAAAAACTAAAAATATAAAATACATAAAAATATGAAAAATGTACAAAATACAAAAAATTTAAAAAAATATAAAATATACAAAAAATATAAAAATAATTATATATTTTAACATTTATATCCCCCTTCCCGCGGAAACATACCCAAGCCATTCTTATCCACAAACCGACCAAATCATCTCTATTGTGTCCAGTCATAGATAAATCAGCCTGCCTCCACGTCCAGAAAAATCTCGAATGGACCACTCTCAACAAAAGAAATAATCAGCATTTTCGTAATGTAGAAAAAGTATGCCAAAACTCCAAAACGTGCCCAATTTCCATGAAATCCAAACAACTCAGATCCGAAAACCTATCCTAATTCCAGACAAACAAAACACACCATTTAAAAACGAACCACCCTTCAACCGATAACGAATATCTGCAAATATTTACAACCAATATCGAAAAGCCGATCAAAAATATACCATTTTGGCGAACCCCCTCCGGATAATTAAAAATTAATACGAATTAAAGCCGCACACCTTATGATTACCCAGGAAACGCCAGTAATTAAATAATCATAATTAAATAGTCCATATAAATATTGAACATACCCAATTCAACATTTGGACCAGTACGAAAATGCAACCATGAAATGTTTTAAAGACAAAGTGGTGAATAATGGGTTTGATCTCCGCTCAACATATATTTTCCCTATTTACCATGTTAATCGAACAGTTTCTATTTTACTTACGAAAATCCCACTAATATACAATAAGAGATCAAACTGTTACGAAAATATAACTACTAGTGCCACTATATCACTAAGAAAAAGAAAACAAAGAAAATTTTTGGTCTAACAGAGATACATATTAATATACAATCATAATCTTGATCCTCAATAACTATTTCACTAAAACTATACCACAATTGCGAAAATAGTTTATGCACGCAGCGTGAAATCAACAATATCAGCCTTAAAACAGATATACATATTACACATTTATATTAAGTACACAAAACAAAATCGGAAAAAAATAAAATAAAAAAATATATAAAAAATAACACAAAAAAAAATTCTATGTGCCATCAAAGAACCCCAACAAAAATAAAATTACTCAAAACAAAATTTACATAAATGAATAGAACAAAAATAAAAGAATATCGTCAAAATTAAGTATAAATATTTGACATTTAGGCGACTATGCATATACAAATATTTTGATTATTTTAAAACGATATCAGTAGCGACATCAATAGGCTAACATACCATGTTAGCCGTCAATATGCTAACATACCATGGTTGTACGTTGTGTATTTGCATTATGCTTAAAGGTGTACTATTACAGTGAAATAGGTAATTACAGTAAGACGCGTTGCGTTAAATCTCGGACGAACACTTTACTGATTTTAATGGTTTCAAATCGGTAAAAAAATATAAATTTATATTTGAAAAATAAATTAATGGTCCTCGTAGGACCAAAAAATGTTAATGTAACAATTTTTTTCTTTATTTGTAATGCCAAAAATATTTCTTCGTTAACTTAATAACATCATAAAATCAAATTCATATGTATAATTTAGCGCAAATGTCATAATTTGATTTACATTAAATTTTATTAATATACCTACATTTATTCTTAAAATTAATTACAATTTACTAAATTATTTTCTCCAGTTTAGATGGTTGTCGGTTTTAACATACATTAGTTTTGTTGAGGTAACTTGGTTCATAATTTAATTTAATAGTGTAACAATTTTAATTCTAACTCTATTTTACATATTGACGTAATGAATTGTTGTTAGTTGAACAGTCATTCCCAAATATTTATATTTTATGTTTTTATATATATATATGTATATATATATATATATATATATATATATATATATATATATATATATATATATATATATATATATATATATATATATATATATATATATATATATATATATATATATATATATATATATATATATATATATATTAACAGAAAAAGCTTTGGTAACAATAGTATTATGTGTTGGCCCAATACCATTATTCATTGCAGACAAATAAGCTGCTTGGTGGCTTTAAACACTGCATATGGTTGCATAATAAACTATAAATTATGTTTAAATCCTACTATATCACTATAGCTTTCCCACATCTAATGTATATTTTTCATTTCCTTTCCAGTACCAATTTTATACATTCATAATTTTCAAATCTTTTTTCATTCAACTATACATATAAACTAGTAAACATGTTGCTGGTCGATAATCGTATATATGGTAGGTTGGGTTAATGCACTTAAACCAACTTTAAAACTCCCACTTTTCATTACCTATTCACAATATGATCTCTTTCTCCCATCGCACCTATACCAATTGGTCTATGTTGTTCTTGACTTTTCTAATGGTTTTCCTTGAGTTTTATTGTTGTTTCTTTTTGCTTTGTCTAGGATTAGAAAACCAAATAACAAACAAAAAAGACCATTTTAACTTTTCAATTTTCTACTACAACCTCTACACGGAAATTGAAAAAAATTGTAAAGAAAATATCTTTCCAATCTTAAGTCGATATGATTTGTTGCTCTTTTACAATATTTAGGTTATAGGCTATAAACAGTATCGGAAAATAGTCACATTACGTATCAAGAAAATTCTAGACATAGTTTTGGTTTATGTTTATTTTAAAAGTTAAGCAGCACATTAATTTGGCTTGTAACATTGCTTTATTTTATTTTACCAGCTCTGAAAAACTTTTCTTATTTTGTTTCTTCTGTTATTAAATTAAATTGAACAAAATTTTAAAAGGAATCGTAATTTTGTTAGTAAATTGGAAATATAACTAACATTAGATAATGGAGATAATTTTTAGTCGTCGTATTTTGAAATTGAGAATTAGATATGTGTTTAAATTAAATTCCCTTTCCATTGATATGGCAAAGAGATATCATCAAAAACACGACAGCTTCTATTAATTGATACAACAGAATCGTAAATAGTTATTTGTGTATCATAGGAAAAACGTGACATACATGTCTAAAATGGAGTCTGGACCCCCCCGTCCTAAAAAAATTTTAAGATGGATTTTAAATGGAATTAATAATCATAAAAAATAGACAATTATAGGGATAACCTTTCCAAAATTGTGAGAAAACTTTTTTTTCGTTTTAGTTTTCCATTTCCGATATTCTTTTGTTTTTATTATTTGGATATATACAATAATCATGTTCCATCATCAAAATATGTCACGTTTCTAGACAATAACGTATCGAAAACTAAACGAAAACTTTTAAGCTTTTGTGCTTTTGATATCGGATATTTGAAATATAAATTAATGGAAATGTGATTGAGAAATGAAAGCTGTTTTATGTATGACATATACATACATATATAGAGCAAACATGACTGTGACACAACATTTTTGATATATTTTTTCTAGTATCAATTGGAATAATACTAGTTTGGGTAAAACGTTTTTTCTATACCCTTGATGACTCGGGAAAGGTTTATTTTATAATTTTATGTCAACAGAAAACAGAAGAATGTGGCTTAGGCTACTATTGTAACAGTACGTGTTGAATAAAAATGTGTTAACCGTTTTTAAAATAAATTGTTTGATCTTAATGATCATGTCGTGGTCTTGTCGCTATACATTTTTGCAAAAATCGAACCTTTTTACTGGCCACTATGAGGTTTGGTCGAAAGAAGGTACAGTTCTTTAATTCGTTTAATCCATATAGTAAAAGACTTGTTCGAGATAGCACAGACCCCAACCTATATGTTTCTTAGATTATTTGGTTGTGTTCAGTACCGCTTGGTACAAGTTGAGAATATTATTTGAAATCTATTCAAATTTTACACGTTGAGAATATTTTTGGATTCTATTCATATACGACACGGTCAGAATATTTAGTGTAACATAAATTTAAGTTTATCTTGTTTTTCTATATACCATTAAGTGTCACAGTCCACTTCACATTAACTTGGGATTAAAGTAATTTCATTGAGCTTCAAAGCTCGCCATTTTGAACATTCCAACAAAATCAACGCTCGCCATTTTGAGCACTTCTCACAAATAAACCCATGGTAACCAAACCATTTTCATCAATCAATCATTCAAGAGTACTTTTTCCTCGTGTATCATTCCATAATCGCAAATATTAATTTACCAAGTTCGTATAAACGGAATCAATAAAATCTGAACACAATTAATAAATGCAAGTATACCTCACAATATATAATAATTATCAGTAATTCGTGTACCAAACACGTATTTCGTCAAGTTATTCTGCAATTGTGATCATCAATCAGTGAAGTTTATAACCAAAATATAGTAGAGGAAGACATAGTTAACTCAATAGAAGGTAGCTGATCTTATTGCTCAGGATTCCTACTGTAATCGGAAAGCCGCTAACACGAGGAGATGGCTGAAGATCTAGCTTCGCTAAAAGAGCAGCGTTCATCTAACAAGGGCAGACTAACCCAGATCATAAACTTTCTTGATCATGCAAATGAATTGACACCAATCGAAGAGTTCCGAACCCGCTTATGTCACGTTGAAACTCTTATATCAGAATTCACAAAAATCGAGGGAAAAAATATTCACTGCCAGCCCAGAAGAAGATTCAGATTTCCAGTATGAAGAGAGCTACTATACAGCTGTTACTGGTCTTAACACATGGATCAGGTCTAAATTATCAAATTCATCCACAGGTACAACCCATGATACGTCGATGAATTTAACGCAAACTGGAGGTGGATATGATCACATCCACTGGACAATACACAGAATGGCTATCGTTCTATGATCTGTATTGCTCAACGATCCATGACCCAATATCTTTAAATGCGATACAGCAATTTCAGTACCTGAAGGGTCTGTTACGTGGTGAACTGGCAATTTTATTACGTCATATTAGTGTCACTGAGACAAATTACTTAGCATTGACCAAATTGAAGGAGCGATATAATCGAAAACATCCGATAATCTATTCATTTATCCGAACCTTCGTGGAGCATCCAGCAATTCATATACATCAAGTGCAGACGAAGTCATACGAGGCCTTAAGGCGCTTGATGAAAGTGTAGAAACAAGAGACCCATGGTTGAACAAATTGGATGACAAGTCAAGGGTACAATAGGCAGAAACAACAGCCGACCCTGATAATCTGACATTTGACGGTAATAGAGAAACCGTATCAAGCCACGTTGTAGCTAAAAGTACAAGTTATAATTGTGCAATGTGCAAAGGTAAAATTCACTGTTTCACTGTTTAGAATTTAAAAAACTGGATGTTAAGAATAGACAAGAATGGGCAAAAACAAATCAAAGATGTTTTAATTGTTTGAGCCTTAAGCATCCCGTGTTTAGATGGACCTCTCGACACCGTTGCATGCACTGTAACCACAAATATTATAGCCTATTATACGAAGTGGAGAAAATCACGGATCAAGTTGACACGTACCACACAAAGGAAAATAATTCATTTGTTGGCTGTTCGCAAATCAATTCATCTGACACTATCCTGCCAACAGCAAACATTAAAATTTTTGATCAATTCGGTAACACCAACTCGTGCGGAGCCTTTGTAGACTCAGGGTCACAGGTAAGTTTCATCACCGAAGCATACTCACATCGATCAAATCTAACAAAACGTAACACGAGATTCTCCATCAGCGGCATATGCAACGTCAAGGTGGTACTTACAAAAGGAATTGTCACATCGGAGTAAAAACTGATAGTGGAAACGACTTATTCATCGAAGCATTAGTACTGCCAAAGATTACCATAAAGTTACCATACTACCATCACGAGAACCTTAACATGAAAAATTTCAAGGAATTCAAGCTTGCAGATCCCAACTTTACCAGTTTCACCAACATTGATATATTAATCGGCGCTGACCACTTTTTCGACCTCCCTGAAGTTGAACAAATTAAATTGAGTAATATTGGACTAAGACTTCAAAAAACCGTGTTTGGGTGGGTGGCTTCTGGAAAAATCGGATATATCAGTGAAGGAGACACCATTTCAATGATTCCATATCATCCAACATCAACTTGCTATTACCAGAAGAGCAACTGTGTGACTGGAATTTCATAGAAAGAATGCAACAAACAAAAGATTGCCGATTTATAGTAAGTCTACCATTTAAACGATCTCCAGATTGTCTAGGAAACTCAATGATCAACGCGATTCAAAAGCTGCACAGCATGAAACGTCGATTTACCCGTGAACCCTAATTCATGAAACTCTATCAAAGTTGCATGCCCGAATATCTTGAACTCAACCACATACAGGAGATCCCATCATAAGACATAAACGAGGCAGGCTTTTATTTGCCACATCATGGTGTACTGCAACATTCCAGTACTACCAAATTGAAAGTGGTCTTCGATGGCTCGGCAAAGACATCTTCTGGATAACGATTGTCTTGCAGTATGGGCCAAAACTCAATCAAAAAAGTAGTATGGCGGACAAGCCCGTCTGAACCAATTCACCATTATCGGTTACAAACCGTGACTTACGGGTTAGCATCAGCCCCATTTCTAGTAACCCGAACTTTAAAACAAATAGCCATAAAATCTCAAAGCACATCACCGATCACATCAAAAGTAATCCAAAACGATATCTACTTGGATGACCTGATGGCAAGGGCAGGCAGTTTTACCAAAAGAACAATATTGGCCCAAGCCAGTCGATTGTTTGATCCACTTGGCTGGTTAGCTCCTATAGTCGTCTTAGCAAAAATCTTCATTCAACAATTGTGGGCAGCCAACATAGAGTGGGATCATCCATTACCTGGCAATCGAGCCAATGAATGGCAAAAGATTTATTAAGAATTGGAAAATGTCGACCAAATTAGTATTCCACGATCCATATCTTTCACTTCCAATACATCCAACATCCAAATTCGTCAAAAGGTCTACGCAGCTTCAGTCTTTTTCCGAATTGAGCCAACATCCGGTGAAGTAAGTTATAGATTAATAACTGCGAAAACGAAGGTTGCTCTAATCAAGCAAGCAAGCCTACCACGACTGGAACTATTGGGAGCTGTCCTATTATCCAAATCACACTGCTGAAATACTAAATTCATAGGCACGTCAACATTGAAGACATGTCCCATCGCATGACAATTCAACTGATTGTGCGTCGCGAGGCATGTTGCCAACTGAACTTAAATCCCATGAATTACGGTGGTATGGATCACCAAGCCAGCTGACTGTTGGCACCAGCACTTTTCAACACACAAATGAATGGTTTGAATACTTAATCTCACAATATTCATCCTTCGAAAGGCTTAAAAGTAGAATCCATCTAACCAGGGAGGAAGTAATCATTACAGTCCATAAAATTGACAAACATGAACAACTTAAATACTATTCAAGTGAAATCGAGTCAATGAAGGCGAAAGGCCACATTAAAAAAAATAGCAGTCTTAAATCACTTTACCCATTTATCGATGACAGCGGTATCATTCGCATCGGAGGAAGATTAAAAAACAGTGTAGTTCCATTTTCAACGAAACATCCAATTATTATTCCTGCAAAATCGCTAATCACAGCGCTACTTCTGAAAAACATAAACGAGGCCAACAAACATGCAGGTGCTTCATTGTCTCTTGTAATTTCGAGATAACAAGTTTGGATACCCGGTTAGAAACGCTTAGTCAAACAAGTTATCAACAGATGTATTATCTGCACAAAGTATAAGGCGCAAACCCAATATCAATTAATGGGCAATTTACGACATTAGCGAGTCGAATTCGTCAGACCATTTTTAAAAACTGGTATTGACTATGTCTGATCAATATCAATCCATCTGGCAAAAGAGTGTGGCCAAAAAACCAACAAGGCCTATATTTGTCTATTCATATGCCTCAGTACGAAGGCGATTTACTTAGAGCTTGTTATGGACATGAGAAGAGAAGCATTTCTGGGTAGTGAAAGATCGGTGAAATTAAATGGCCGATCAACAAATTGTACAAATTACCAGTAACGGGGGAAGATTCAACCAACTTATCTAAAGAATCTTTTCATTACACTTCATTACGATCATTACAACAATCATCATACGTTTATTTTTTTGTTGAACTATCTGTTCAAGGGGCGCGACATGTTCGAGATAGCGCAGACTCCAACCCTGATGATAAGCATAAGATATTATTTATATTCCAACCACTGCCTTTTACAACTGCAGCTATCGGTATTTACCAGACATGTAAACCTTTGGAGTGGCCATAGTTACCTGCAAGTAGATGCGTTTTTTTATGTTCTCCCACAGAATTATAATGAGAGATAAAGGAGCCGAGGTATGGGAAACCTTTATTAAAATCCACTTTAAACTTGGCGAGCGAGTATTTATATTTGCATTTGCTGAATTTGGCAAGTGCATATCAAATAATTTTCTTCATATTTATATGTGATATGCCTCCAGAAAACTACGTTGAACCAAGGACAAAAATTTATATATAAATCATAAAATGTTAAATTAGGCTAAGGGATCTGGAACATGATAATTTACTTATAACTGTATTGTTTACTGAAGTGATTTTACACAAAATCATCTTTTAAAATTATTCTTTAAAATTCATCTTCAAAGAGTGATTGTTTGCTAGAATATCCGTGTAACTGCAAATAGTATCAAAAGACTTATTTAACATTTAACCCATTTCACTTGAAGCCTACTAATCGAAACGTTACAGTTGGAACGAACATTCCAATACCTCCGTAAATAAAATATACCTCTAATATTAAAAAAGAAATAAAAGTTTTAAATACAAGTTTAAAAGAAATCATAAAATAAAAGTCATAATAATTGTAAAACTATAATATGTTTTTATTAATACCCATCATACATTTACTTAAGCAAATAAAAAGTATCTGACATCTCTGAAAAAGAATTCACCATCGTCTTTTTATCTAAACGATGTTATCATAACCACAGTTATTAGTTTTTATTTTTCCAGTTTTCAACCTTCTTCATCTTCAATTTGGTTTTAGTGTATCTGTTGTATTATTGCTCTATATATAATAGATCGTCGTCGTATTTATGAAATATGTCGGGTGAGTTATTTGACTTGGTACCGCACTCGATGTAAATTTAGTATAAGCAATGTATATACTATACGATATAGAAACTGTGCCAACTTAAATGATACACTTGGTAAACATCCAACTAAATAACTAAAGAAAAGTCTAGGAAAAACCTTAATTTCTTGCCAAACTTCATATTTAGTTGAGTTTGAAACTTTTTTAGTTTTCTTTTTTATATTTTTTTTTAGTTTGAATTTCCCCATTGGAATGTTAAAGTAAATTTATTTACTTTTCATACTTAACGGTACTCGTATACAGAACAGAATACATATTTGATAGTATTCGTTTGTATATAAAAAAAGGAAAATTGAAGAAAATATAGATAATTTTTTTTAATATTTTTTTAAACTTTCGTCTTACTTGAATCAAGTACACATACAACATATAAATAACAATACTCATAGTTAAAAAATTTGATCCCATTTTATTTTTAACATCATATAGATTTTCAAATGATGAACTTCCGCTTATGTATGATATTGCTACAATAGTATCCTTTAATGGTGTCCACCATCGAATTTATTCAATGCTATTGGTCAGTTTCCGAATTCCCAGAGAGCAATAATATGTATGGGACAGTAAAACTTTTTAAAGAGCAGGCGAAACGTTTCTTGTGGCATTCTCGTTACTTTTGTTTCATCATTGTTATGTATGTACTGGTGACATCATTTTTATGATCGATTTGGAGCATTTTATTCAATATATTCAGTATCTCTCAACCGATTTAAATTAAATTTCATCCTATTTGACTTAATGCGTTTCGCTGCGGCTGGCTTTATTTGTATTTGTGCTACCAGTTGATAACATATAGAAGTGAAGTGAGAATTTTATTGTTGAAAATATTCTATTTGATTTTTAGTTCCGATGATCCGATGATGACCATGTATATTTGTGAATTTTTTTGTGAGCAAACCTACTGCTTCCTTTAAACAGCTGATTTGTGATATAGAAATCCACGAGTCTTTCTCCAATATTATTTTGCATAGAACTCAACGCATTTTACTTATGATGGTCAGTGTTTTCGGTGCCAATTTTTGCATTGAAAGTGACTTTATGCAGTGCCCAGTTTCGTCTATAAACTGACTGAACGACTACAATTTTTGCATTAAAATCTCCTTGCATTATTCTGAATTTGTTCTTGAGCTTTCGTGCTTGTTGTATTCGTTGCCTTTGTTCTGCTTTATTCAATAATCACTTTATTTATATCTAAACTAGTTTTTATATTTATTTTATATTCATCCATCTACACGTCCAAAAGAAACGTTGGACCCGACTTTTTGGTTATCTCACGTTTCACCTCAAATTTGTTAAACGATCTTCGCAAATGAACAGATTTCCGCCTAATTTCATTACCATTTTCATTGATATACAAATGAATATATAGAATTATGGGCCTGGCCATAATTCTACCCTTTTTCCAACTTATATCCTTAAATACAACCCTTAAATGTGAATTCATATCGTAGTATGCTAATGCTTTGTTTTGTCTTTCTACCAGACCAGCTTTAACCTCCACTGTATGTCGTGAATCTAACAAAATCTGTGCTGGTGATAATTTTAATTCCGCTATTGGCGAATCTCGATATTCCAACAATACTCTCCACAATGGTGTACCACTTTCACTACCTTTTTTCAGCTATTGTTTTGCGATGTGTACTCCTTTTTCTTCCATCCCGTTTGATTTTGGGTATCTTGTGCTTGAAGTTATTGTTTGAAACATATTTTCCTAACAAAACTTGCTAAATTCCTAAGGTGAGAAAGGCATATTGTCCGAAATAACAACATTAGATATCCCATTAATACAAAAAATCGATTCCAAAACCCTAATTGTGTCACCCGCCGACGTACTATTCATCTGTTTAACTTCTAGCCACTTACAACACTAAATAACAACACTAAATAATACTTATTTCCTTACTGTGCGATATCCAAAGCGACTTTTTCAAAAGGTCTTTCTGGAATTTCATGAGAAATTAAAGTTTCCTTCCTATTCGACGCCCGAAATTTTTTACAAATCCCACACCTCATTATTAATTTTCTATATCTGAATTCATTCCTACCCAACAATACAGTAAAATTTTTGTCCTAGAAACCATTTTCGTTATCCCAAAATGTCCCTCATGAAATAAAGTCAACATTTCATTCCTCCAAACACTTGGCACTATTATTCTCTCATTCAAGATTAACACTCCATTTTCGACATAAATTTCATTCCTCAACTTCCAGTATCTCTTTAATTTTTCCAAGCCACATTTGTTACTAAACGCTGCAAAAACATCATCTTGACCCGTTTTCTTGTCCAAACTATTCAATTTATCAGATGACATGTTAATGGAATGAACCATCTCAGTCGCAAATGTCTCTTCTTCAAACTCGACCTAATCTGTCTCTCGACCTGAGGCACATACTCTAACTGAATGCTATACTTCAGCAAATTCATTCGAATAATTTGAATTCTTGCGCAAAATATATTGTTAATATTCTTTTTAAAAACCGACATCAACGGGTGATAATCCGTTTCAAGAACTACACCTGTACCATAAATATAATGACGGAGCTTCCGACATGCATACATAATCGCTAAAAGCTCTATTAGACGCATTAGACGTTTACGCAATTGGCTGATTTTTCTGTAATAAACATGTTCCTTCTCCATTTTGAGAGGCAGCTGTCTGAATTTTCACAGGTCTGTTAGAATCAAAATTCCCCAATACAGGTTGGCCTGAAATCATTTCTTTAATTTTATTTCAGATGTTCGTACGTATATCCAACCAGCTGAACACGCTTTTTTAACAACGCACTCAATAGTGGCGTTAATTCAAACAAATTTGGAATGTATGCTCCCATTGACTTACAAAATTTTCTTGTGTTAAACTATACACCCTTCTTACGTCAATATACCTTATTAATTTGGCTGACTTTAACCTTTAAATAGCACACGCATTTTCTTTGACCACAAAAATTTCAATTATGAATCTTACCATGATATTTTTACATTCTAAATTAACTTTACCCAAAACTTGTATCGTCTTACCACTATAAGTTTCTAATCTGACCTTCGTTATCAGCAAATTATTAACATCTACATCTAATTTCTGGCAGAATTTAATATGCAACATATTTACTTCCGAACCGGTATCTATTTTAAATTTTATTACACTATTCTTAATCCCGATCTGCTCCATCCAACAATTCTTTCCATTTCCTTTTACCGACGATTCATATAATATCTATAATCTGTATCTACAAGAAAGTCTACCGTACTAATCTGATTCAAATCCTTCACCCTTTTTCTACATGCTATTATGAAATGTCCTTTGAACTCACAACGATTGCAACTTTTCGCAATAGCTGGACATTTCCGTTTCCTATTCCTCTTTATACATCTATTGCAATTAATCACCTGGACATCACTGTTAGTCCCGTAACTATTACCCCTGTTATATTCGTATTTTGTTGATTATTAACCCTTTGGTTGAAATTGCCGCTTCTGCCTTTACTGGTTTAGTCGTTGTCTTGTGATCTTGATTCCCTACACCCGGTTTTTTGTACACCTCGATCACTTGTGACATTATCTATTTCGTGATCACTCTGGTTTCTGTGGTTACCATCACTTTTTATGTACATCCTCTAATGTCGGATCTTCTTGTTTAATAATCTCTTAATTCAATTTTCTTAGTTGATCGCAATCTCCAAAAACTATTCGATCACGTAACATTGCTTTCTTTTGTAAACCAAATTCACAAGGAGCCACTAGCTTTTTAAAATCTCGAAAGAAAATTTCAAAAGGCTCTCTACTCAAATTTATCCCTCGCATATAATAAATTTGCTCTCGGCCTACAATATTTATCCAATGCTGTTATTATGGAGTCATACTCCTCCAGTTCTTTGTCTTTTAAATCCAACGCGGTTTCGATTAAATCCAACGCCTCATCGCCAATTAATTTTTTTAATATTGCTGCTTTGACATCATTCTTTATTCGACGCTTTTAAATAAATTTCCTAGCTTTTCTTAAATTTCACCCAATTTACAGATAGATTGCCATCCAGACATTTTCGACGGGTTGGATTTTCCATTTTAGAATTTTTCTCTTTATCACCATTTGTTTTTTTATTTTTTATTTGTTGGTTGAAGCAAATCTTTATAAATTCACATTCCAGTTACAACAGTGCTATTGTTGATTGGAGTTGCTCATGTGATTGCCCTTGCTTGGGTATAATTTACCATTATTCTTTCAACTGACTTCAATTCACGTGATAACGTTTTATTTTTCCATGGGCTAAAGTGGAATTAGGTTAAAATTTTATTGTATATCCGGTTTGTATTATTTCTGAAATCATATTTTATAATAAGATTAATGCTTGGTCCATTGAATTTGTTTCCGGAGCTGGTGGATAATGTATACTGACTTACCGAGGCGAGATTCTAATTTCATCATTATTTTTACTTTTTTTTATTGTTGTTTCTCTTTTATCTTTTCTAATCGACCCCTTATCACGCAGTGGTAAAATATTCAAGCAATTATGTTTCGTGAACTTTGTAACACCATCATAAAATCCACTTTACTACCAGGCCCTCCACTTATCTGGGTTATGAAGCAGGCCATCTATCTAGGTTACGAATTAATTTATAAAAAAAATATTATAATAAAAAAGTTTTAAATTCGTCTCCAACAAGGCAACAATGAAAACTGTTGTCCCTTTATTTTGTTTGAAAATATAAAAAAAAAAAGAAAAATATTATTCCTGTTATAATTTTAAGAAGTTTTATTTATTTTTATAAAATAAAATATACATATAAAAATTTGATGAACACATAATTGTTTATGCATACGAACAAAACCAACACTATTGTATATACAAGCCGCGTGAAGCTTCAATACTTACGCAACAAAAAATAACTACTAAATTGTATATATACATTGTATTTTATTATAAACGTATAAAAATAAAAAATAAATGAATACGAAAGATAAAACAATAGTAGTTTTTTTTTTTTTTTGTTGATATCGAAGAGATCAGAGAGATTATTTATCGGATATATCCAAAACCCTCTCCACTACAAGCCATCTTGTAACATTCGTTGACACAGGCAAACAAAACCAATATGAAAAATTGCGTTTATATGGATTTCGATAGTAGTGCTATCGAAATCCATATAAAAAAAACGTTTTTTCTCCTCTTTTCTGTTTCTATAGTATGCGAATGTTTATTTTATTTTACACTATATTTGACACGTTTTTTACTTACAATACATTCTTAGGCTTATATGATTAGAGAGCATCAGTATGCGATGAATACGGCTTGTAATAAAGAAGGCTTTGGATATATCCGATAATTTTTTCACCGATTTGTATCTGTCAAATCGAAAAAATTATTTTTTGTGTTTTTTTTAGTATCGGAAATAAAAAATTATTTAATAAATTTTAGTATTAAACTCCACTAAATTAAAGTTTTATTTGTCACCTGATAGCTTAACAATAATCGAAGTCGCCATTTTATTTGACTGCTGTCAAATAATAATCTGTATATTTTTTTCAGAGTCAAATGATCGTATCCGATAATTATCGGAAAAAAATCGAGAGAAACAAAGAGATATAATTTTTTCCTTGGATATTAAAAAAAACGCATCTGAAAATTTGACAATAAATTTATCTCTCCGATTTCTCCGATATAAAAAAAAACACACCCATTATATAATAATATTCGTGGTTTAGCCCTTCATGGCTTGTATAATTATACAATAGTATTGGTTTTGATACGAACCAAAAATAATATACAAACGACCACATAAAAGAAAATTGTTACAACTTTTAATTTTTTTAATTCTAAATAGTTTTAATTATTGCTAATAAATGTTTTTTATTTATATATTTTCAGGTGAGTGTGGAATCGAAATAATTACTGGTAACTCTTGATTTTTTTCTTTCGTTTTGAATAAATGACGTGGCTTGATTTTTTAAAGATAGATTTATAAAAAAATGTTATGACTTTACCAAATAAAATATTTTATTTATTTTGATGTAACATTAGGACAACATCGGTTTATCACCGTTTAAAAAAGAAAGGCACAAGGTTGTTGCATAACCACAATACACTCCATAAAGTCTCTTTTTGAGCAAGGCAAATGTGCCTTGTAGGTTTCATATTTATCTTGCCAAATGGTTTGGCTTAATT
This sequence comes from Tipula confusa, assembly GCA_963556175.1. Lineage (NCBI taxonomy): Eukaryota > Metazoa > Arthropoda > Insecta > Diptera > Tipulidae > Tipula > Tipula confusa. The sequence continues at coordinate 119,014,583 of OY744476.1, forward strand.
CTTGTCCCCTGTAATTAACTGAGTTTTGTAAAGGTGTAGACTCAGCACTTGAATCGGAAAGATATTACATCAGTAACTTATATTTATAAATCTCAACACCATGTTTAAAACTTTTTTTTTTAAATATTTTAAATAAATTGAGTTTATTTATTTTATTTTATTGCAATCTAGTCTCTTGGGCTAATGAGCAATTTGTTTCTGACTTGTGTTTGTTCTAACAATTAAACCAGTTTAAAGTGTTTGATTTTTTTCAGTCTGCGTATAATATTGGTGTTGGTTAATAGCTGAATTGCCTCTATATTCACATGCCGCTGGAGTCTTCGTGTTTCCTTGAATTTTTTAAAATTTCGATTGAAACGGGGTCCACTTTAAGGTCTCTATGTAGATCACTATTCCTGACGTACCATGGTGCATCGACGATGTTCCCTAGTACCCTGCTCTGAAATCTTTGAATGATATTGATATTGCTGGGTTTTGCACAACCCCAAAGTTCAATACCATAAGTTCATATGGGTTTCAGTATTTGCTTATAAAGTAGCAGCTTATTGAATGATGATAGAGAAGAGTGTCTGCCTATCAGCCAATGCATTTTTTTATATTTGAGTTTTAGTTCTCATTTTTCTTTTTGTCGTGGACCTTCCATCTAAGTTTAGCATCCAGGGTCATGCCTAGATACTTAGCTGTGTTCGCATACGGTATTATTTCTCGATTTATTGAAACAAGTATATGTTTAACTCGTTAGTTAGTAAAATTAATGTGAACTGATTTAGTTTCATTTAGCTTAATTCGCCATCTTTTAGTCCATTTATATACTTCGGAGATAGCTGATTGTAATTTTTGTGTTGATTCTTCGTTGCTTTTTCCAACAGCTAGGATCGCAGTGTCATCAGCAAACTGTGTTGTTTTCTAATTCAGGTAGATCATACGTGTATAATAAATATAAAATCGGTCCTAATACACTGCCCTGCGGTACACCTGCTTTTATTTCTTTTAATTCTGAATAAGTTTCAGCAAATTTAATTCTAAAGAATCTGTCTTTCAAGTATGATTCCAATATTTTAGCGAATTGCATTGGTAAGCGGTTTCTTAACTTATGATTAAGTCCTTCATGCCAAACCTTGTTAAAAGCTTGCGCCACGTCTAAAAATATCGTAGAGCAGACATTTTTCTCTTCAAGTGCTTTCTCAATTACATTGATTACTCTGTGTACTTATTGTATTGTTGAGTGTTGACGACGAAATTCGAACTGATGATTTGGGCTTAAGTTATTCCATTCAATTATCGGATTAAACCTTTTAATCAGGAGTTTTTCAAAGAGTTTAGACAACAACGAAATTGGTCTATAAGATGAAGTTTCGTATGGTGGTTTTCCAGGTTTTGGTATCATTATTATTTCTGCAATTTTACACAAACTGAGCACACGTTTGGTTCTAAATGCTGCATTGTAAAATAAGTAAGCTTAACTAGAGCCTTCCTTGGTAGTTCTTTTAAAATTTCTGTAGTAATAAGATCATAACCAGGAGCTTTTTTCAAATTTATATTGAATTTTATCTCATGCATGACTTATTTTGGTGAAGTCAATAGAATTTCTTCACTTTCTTTTTCAGATTCCACCGTTATTATTTGAGATTCTAAAGTTTGATCATCATGTGGCTGGAATATTTTTTCGAGGTGCTCCGCAAAACATTGAACTTTATCTTCGTTATTTCGAGCCCATTTCCTCCTTTCTATTCTTATTGGAGGGTTTTAATTTTTTTGTTTGCTTTTCAAAGTGAATAATCAGTCCTGCTATTATTAGTTAGTTTTTTTAGACAGTTACTGATTGACTCATCTTTTACTTTTAGAATTTCCCTTCTTATCTGTTGAGTTAAATTGTTTAACTTAGTTATATATTGAGGAGCTCTTGTTTATCGTCATATTTTTCTCACTCTTCTTTTTTCTGCCAATAGTTCTCTAATTTCTTTAGGGTAGTTGTTTCCTTTTATTTTATATTAGATTTTTTGGGTACTTTTCCAGGCTGATTGTTGTATATCATTTACAAATTTTTGAACTTCGTTTTCTATTTGCTCCTCGCTTTTTAATGGAACTTTTAGGTTAATTTTTTCTTCTAAGGACTGCCTAAAGTATTCCCAACAAGTGTGTTTATTTATTAGGCTTGAATTTCTTTCTTTTTGAATATTTTTTTAGCTAAATGTCAAAAGTATAGGAGAATGGTCCGAGTTTAGGTCTCTGTGACGGGTTTTATGTACTTGATAATTTTTAAATTTAATATTTGATTGTCTAATAAAGTGAGTTTCCGTGATAAGACATATGTAGATTTTTTCTGTTTTCTTGTTAATGTTGCATTAGTCCATTGGCATTCCAGCATATAATTCTAAGATCATTGGCCATTTTTCTGTTTAGGGATAGCTCTTTTAGCTCTATACTCAAGTGTAAGTAATCGCTCATCAAACGTATTAAGTTTACTTCATATCAATTTTAGAGTTTGATTAATATCCTCACTTTGGGTAGTTTCTCTTTGATTTATTTTACTTCTTAATCCTTGAGCGTAAGTCAATCTGCTCATTTCCGCCCAAGGAATTTTCGATGCTTATCGTCGTATTACTTTGGGCTTTGTTTTTTGAATGGTTGGTTTTCTACTTAAATTTGAATTTTTTTCATTCATTCTTTTAAACTTGATGCTTTGCAACTCAATAGCAATGTTGCATCCTCTATAGTTAGCGGGATGATTTTCTCCACAGTGAACGCATTTGGCTTGCCCATTTTTTGGTAGTACGCAATCTCTTTTATGATGTTTCCGATACATTTGACATATCTTGGTCCCTTATTGCGGTACTTTTGTGTATGTTCATACCCTTGGCATTGATGACATTGTGGTATAAGCTTAGACCTTCTTAAAGGCTGTATAATCACTTACAACTCACAATTTGATATATTTTTTCGATTATCTCATCGGCATCAAAGGTCAACATAAACATATTAAGAAGTGTTTTATTCCGTTTTTTTTTAGTTGAATTGATGCAACAACAGCTTTAAATCCCTGAGGTTTTAAGTCATCAATTATCTTTTCTATTTTACATGTGTGATGAAGGTTTTTAGCCATCACTCTGTTTGGTCTAGTTTGTTTGTCTTCGAACGTGTGCCCATAGTGCTTTCCTTCGTTATGCATTTTTGTTTCTTGTCGGTAACTTTCACTTTCTTTAAAGTTCATCACCTTTGCGTTAAACTGATCTGTTTCAGTTATTGTTTTAATTTTTCCATATAGTAAGTCATAATCTTTGATTTCATTTATGACTATTGGTGGGGGTTGAGCTAGTTTATGTGTCTTTTTTGTTATTTCCTTTGGAACATTCAGTAGTAACTGAAGCGGAGATAGAGTATTATTTCGTTTCCTTTTGTTTCTTCGATTTATAACTCATACAAACTTCGTTTCCCTTGCTAGTACTTCTTCATCTGTATGGTATCCTTGCACAGCTGTTGTTATTAGATTAGTCTTTTGGTTATTGATACTAAGGAATGACACTTTACTTTCATACGCCATTAGCAACAGGATCACTAAGCCTTTATTCCATCATTCTACATTTCATCTTTCAGCAGTGATGCACATCCATCAATAGCAAAACACTATCTCAATTTAGTACCACAGCAAGTACAAGGCACCGAGAACAAGAGTTACATGATCATCAAACTGAAGAGACAAAGATTAAGATCCTCATCACATTAACCATTACACCATAGATCCGCATTTACCACCTCTATCGAGTGAATAGTCCCTTATCATCGTCCATCAGCATCAATATCAGTGCCGCGGAGCGTGTTGATATACCCATCAACATATTAACCTAATAATAATTTATAACACCGAGGTTAACGGAAATAACAGTTTGTATTTCATTATAAACCTAAAGTTATCCCATCAGGAGTTCTCCAGCTTCAATCAAGTTTGACATAGAGTTTGGTTATTTGTACATGGTCATTCCAGCTATATACTAGCTTTGCAAAGTATATTATCCATTCTTTTTTCATAACTCTATATGCTTTTGTCAAGTTCTCTTTACGTCTTTTGACAAGCAAAGAAAACTGTATTGAAATTCTAAGATTCTATAAGGATATCATATTCTAGTGTACGAGAACAATACAAGTTCCCTTCAACCACAGAAGTCAATTACCGACTAAGTTAAAGTACGTGTGGGTCAAATGACTAGGTTTTTATTAAACGACCCTAGTACTTTAACTTAGTCGAAGCAAAACTATTTTCCATACATTTCCGGTTGACCTTTTGCTTCTATAAACTATATTATTGTTATATAAATTAAATACTATTAAATATAGAATAAATAGCCACGACCCCATACACTATTATTATATCTATATATGAATTTTATATAATAATATCTATTATATGATACCAATTCTAGGCAAAACACGAATAACTATTCTGGTTGTGTATTTTATTAATTATATTTTTACTTTAACATTATCCTTACGTATAGTAAGGATAAAGTATTTATTTCAAAGGTATTAGAAAATATTTTTGTTGAACTTTAGTTTTAGTTTTGTAATACTAAATATAAACTCGTACGTTATGCAGACTTATTTTTACTAAACGAGTAAATAGACTCATACACAAACACCACTCGTCTCTATCTTACTGCTATAATCATACTTAAAAAACTATAACTATTTGTTGGTGGTGTGGTGCTGTTGGTAAAATGACTACTATGTTATTGTTTTATTTTGTAAGGTTAGATTATATTTAGTGTTATGATAAAAAAATGTATATTCCAATAGTATTTAGTAGATACGATAAATAAAATACTATCTTTTCACTATATACATAACTATGATGTTTGCATATATAGCATTTTGGGTACGTGTATCCAGTGCTTAGAATTTTGTGCTGTTGAAATTCGCAAAAATAAAAATCGTGTAGTAGAAGAATTATAATTATGTACTGAACGGAAAAAAATTATAAATAATAAAATCTAACTACATGTACTGAGAATTTAATGTATATACGTACATAATATATGTACTTGTGGTAATAGTAGTAACTTCCTTTTCGTATATATAGATTATTTACGATGGTTTGCATATGGGTAGGAATAAGAGGTTTTGTTGAGGTAAACTAAATACTTGGTCACAATTTTCAAAAATAGTATGTGCTTTAATAATCATGTCCATATCAGACAAATCAGCGTAAGTCGCCCCAAAGTCAAAATGACTTATTTGTTATTTCCTAAAGAGTGATATCGGATCATCCAGGATATAAAATGCGTATTTTACTTTTAAAGGCCTTACGTTTCGTGAATATATCATAAATTAAGAAAAGGACCACTACTTACTAGTCAACTATTAGTATTATCACCGTGGTAACCAATCACCAAAATGGTAATAGCACGCTATGTGATGGAAACTTCTAAAAAATGATAATGGAAACTTCTAAAACATTTTCGCAATTTTTAATTTTCATTAAATTATAAAATAATTTAATAATTTTTTTTTCCAATCCCATTGAATAATTCGATCATAACCTATTAGTTTATTATTTAGGAATGACATTCATTACTCACGGCACATGCGTAATATGCAAAAACACTCATGGGTATACAGAAATCACGAGTTTTTAATATTAAAACCGTTTTTAATGTTTGATAAGTAGGCTATAAATTTTTTTTTATTGAAAATTGACGTTTAGTGTTAATTTGTTCAATCGCAATAATTTCATATCTTGTTTTAAAAATTTAAATTGTCTCTAAAATATGGATTCTGACTCGGAAATGGAGCAAATTTGTTCACCACAAAAATAATATCAAAAAAAAAAAAAAAAAAAAAAAACAACTAAAATGCATATTTGTTACATATATTTAATTGAACTATTTACATGCTGTTGTTGTTCATTACCCAAAAACCTGAAATTATTCAATAGTATTGGAAAAAGTATCGTATTTAACTTGCGAGTAATATTTAATACTCCCTCATAATGAAATACTCAACTCGCTACGCTCGTTTCGCAACATTATCCCTCAGGAAAAATAACATTCATTACTCGCTCATCAAATAATGTACTATTGTGTTTTTCATCGTTTTTGTCTGTTTTATTAGTTATTACCGTGTGTTGTTTTGGTAACAATAACTTTTTGTCTGTCATAATGGCAGCAAATATTTGCAGTGTGTGTCACAGTGTGGCTCATGATCATTGTAGTACAATCGCGCATTACAAAAGTGCAGGCTGCAATAATATTTTTAAAATGAATAGCGATAAATTTTTGGAGTTAACAATACTATGCCAAAGAATTGAACAATCAGTAAATAATTTTATTAGCTAATAGCTAATAAAACTGTGCAAGATACCGTGGTAAATTGTGACTTAAGTAATCATTTATCTTCTAATACTTCTCCAACCATTACTGACTTTGTGTCAACTTAGTGCCAAACAGTTCATCAATTGTATCTGGGGAAAGCCTTTTCCTTTTCTTCAGTTGACGATTCGATTTACGAAGAAGATATGTTATCTAAATTAAAAAATATCAGTGCTCCAAAAAGCAAACGTTTGCTTAAAAGTGCTTCTGCTTTCATTTAATGAAACTGTATAAATTGAACTGTATTTAGCTAAACTGTATAAATTGCAATAATGTATATAAGCATAGAGAATACATGAAACAATATTATACAATTATTATAAGATAGAGAACACTTCTCTCTTAAAGTGTTATGTATTTTAATAATTACAGTGTAACCTCTGCTACTTTTTTCTTGATACAATAATTATTTTTAGATAATATTAGCTCGGCTGATCTACAGAGTATTTAGCCAAACTGTATTAAATTGCATTAATATATACGACCAAACGGAATGCATTAGAAACTAACAAAATTACTAAGCAGACGACAAAACTTCTCTCTCTCTATCTATCTCTAGTATTGATATTTAAAAATAATACATTTTATGAAAACATGAATTAACATGATCACAAGTTGAACCGAAATAATTAAATTATAACAAAATGTTACAATTTTCTTATTACTTTTACTGTTTAATTAAAAATTGCTGAGAACTTACTGTATTTTATTTATTATCATAATGATAATGTGAGAGTAAAGAGACTATCAATTGACATGCAAATTTAACGAAAGATCGTTTATAATTTTTTATTTTTTTGGCATTTCATGAAAAATTTGAGAACTTGTATATTATTTTTGTGAAATTCAAATATGCATCAGCTATATTGTATTTTTGTTGATGTAGGTTATAATTTTTATTTAATGCAAAATAATGTCACGCAGGCACAACGTTTAGTTACTGGCTTTTTGTAAACAAAAATGGATTTCTGAATTTATAGAATTATGATATTATGGATGTGATGGACATACAATTTAGTGCAAGTGTAGGTGAACAAATATTATGTAAATAAATTGTAATTGATGCTTAGGCCTCTAATTCTTAATAAGCGATTAAATTGTTTTTACCGAAGCAATTAAGTTATTATCAATTTAATTTCATTTAATTTTGCTCCTTGTCTGTATTATTGTAATTGTATTTAGTTTGTGAATTGAAAAAGTATAAGACTTGTATCAGGAGCATACAATTTATAATGCATCTTAATTACAGATAAATGTTTTTGTTTTCCTGGTATAATAATTCAATGTTAGACATTTTTTATCACAAAAATTAGTTAAGTATTCAATAAATTAAAATAAAACCGTTCGGTTACTTTTAAATCATTTAAAATCATTTTAAATCATTTACTTTATTTGTTTATTATTTTAAAAATGTTCATACATTTTATAACATATTGTAAATTTTAATTAATTTTTCTTATAATATTATTATTTATAAGTTGTACGTTAGCAACTAATATAAATTAAATTAATGTTTGAATATTTTGAAAATCTACTTATTAGTTTATAACTAATTATAATTGATTATATTTTTTAAATTCCTAAATCTAATTATTTTTAATGTGCATAGCTATAGTAAGTATTATAAAAAATAAAAATCATTAATTTTATTATTACCCCCATGCCAAAGTTTAAACTGAATTTGGAATTACAAATCTCTTATCATCGAAGTTTGTTAGTACTATAGTACTAACTATAGCCTGTTAAATGACAATGCATTGTCATTTAACAGGCTATTTTAGAGGTGCTGCCCATAATAAATGTAATATTAATTATAAAATACCGAACTTTGTACCAACTATTTGTCATAACCTAAGCGGATATGATGCTCATTTTATAATTAAGGAGTTAGGATTTGATAAAGAACCTATAGACTTAATAGCTCAAAATAAAGAGCGATATATTTCATTCACAAAGCATTTTAAAATCGATGATTACAGAAAAATTAAACTTAGGTTTATAGATTCATTTAAATTTATGCCGTCTAGTATTGATAAGTTATCAAACAACCTTGAAGACGAACAGTTTATTGAGGTGGCAAAAATGTTTCCAGAAGAAAATGAGTTTAACTTAATAAGAAAGAAGGGAGTTTTTCCTTATGACTATCTTGATAGTTTTGAAAGGTTTAACGATTTATGTCTGCCACAAAAGTCAAACTTTTACAATAGATTGAATAATACTGAAATTACCACTGTGTGCCAATATGCACACGCTAAAAATGTTTGAGATACATTTAAATGCAAAAATTTAGGTCATTACTCTGATTTGTATCTGAAGTCTGATGTCCTTTTATTAGCAGATATGTTTGACATTAAGACAAGATGCTCACCAAGTGGTCTTGAACAGAATGATATTAGTAGAAATTAGGCTATAATCAGTATTCTATCTTGCCTGTGGATATTGTAGCTGGATATGGTAGTAGTACTGAAGTTCAGGTTATCGAGAGCATAGTTACTTTTTGTTGATAGGCAAGAAATTTTAGATACAGTTTTCAAACTACACTTTTATTATGATTAATGGAACAAGTATTCTATAAATATTACTTAACACTGGTTTTTGATTTTATCGATTTGATGATGCTGATGATCATTTTTAATTCTTCAATGACTTTCTTGATATTCGGGATCTGTTGAAGTTCCTCTAATTGTGCCTTGATATTATGGAATGATTTTTTTAGGGGTTTTTCGTGAGGTTTAAGTTCTGGTTGTTACAATGACTTTTCAAAATTTATCTAGATTATGCTCTATATATTATTGTGCTGTGTAAATATAGTTCTAGCGAATTATATCAATTTTATAAAATATCTGAATATTTAATTGTGTAGAAATTAGATAAAGTTATATCTTTTTCACTCTGTTTTGCCGTAATATCATAATAATATAACCGTCTAATCACATTAGGTATTTTTTGTGAAAGTATCGCAATCTCATAAATTCCGAGTGTTAGAGATGATCTCTAAATTGACTTATCGCGGTATTTGACGAACCAAAACCTTTATTACTAAAGTAAGGAAAGTTTTGGTTCGTCACTTTTAAGCCACTTTTCATCCAATAAATATGCTTTAAAAATTTAATACTTTTCAGAATGTATTTGTGATATAAAACCCATGTAGAAAAATAGATAGTAACAGTGTGCCGTTATTTTGTAGCGACTGATTGAAACATTATTGTATTACAATTCAATTAAATTTGTAATTTAATGTGAATTGCAAAATGTTTGGAATCGCTACTTATGTAACTTTCATTTACGTACCGAACTGACATCTGTCATTCAGTAGTAGACAATCGTAGAGATTATGATTGTATTATCATTTCTAGTATTTGTAGTGCCATTTTCATTTGAATAATGAATTGATACCATTTATATTTTTGTTTATTGGTACATACAACATGAATTAATTGGCGCTGTACATCATACCATTTTATGTCGAATCATTTCCGGCATTTTCATATTTCGTATTGATAATTCGCTTGATCGATTATCATACGAAGTAATATTATTGTCATCCCTGTTTGCCACATAGAGTGCGCATAGTTATTATCTTTTGTTTCTAAATAAAAATTTTCTTTATGTATCGCGAACGACATCATTTTCAGTTGTAGAGTTGCGTTCGCAAAATACGGTCGAAAATAAATTTGAAAATAATAGTTTTTATTTTAAAACATATTTTAAAATAAACTTTGTTAAAATAATAATTTAAAATTTAAAATAGCTAAATACAAAATAAATAATATTATAAATTAATGATAGATATTATTAGTGATTAAATTGTGATAAATAAAATAAATAAAAAGAAGTAAATTGTTTTAATAATATTGGACACAACAATTTGGTGACCCCGACGACCCTTTTTAGGGTACTGAAAACCCGCGGGAGCGAGTTTTCAAAGAAAAATTAGGACCAGTTTTATGGAATCTTGGTGCGTATAATAACGCACCAAGAAAAAGACGCAACAACAACAATCCGGTGGGACGCAAATACACTAAACCGTCAGAAGACGACAAATAGATTGCGTCAGAAAGCACATTTTTGTCTACGGCACATTTTTGTCTACGGCACATTTTTTCATCAGCGGCACATTTTTTTGTCTACGGCAAAATTTTCATCAGCGGCACATTTTTTCGTCTGCGGCACATTTTTTCATCAGCGGCACAATTTTTGTCTGCAGTACAATTTTCATCGGCGGCACAATTTTGTCCGCAATACATTTTGTCAGCAGCACATTTTACATCAGCGGCACATTTTCAGCACCGGAATAAGTTCATCAGCAACACATCTACATTGGCAGCAAAATATAAACATTTATCAATTCAATATTGTAAATGTTAAAAAAAAAAAAACTATTTACGTGGTTCGTATCATTTTTAATTTATATATTGAACTAAATATTTTTTTTCTACTGCTAATGGTGTCGTCCGCTCGATATATTTTATCGTGTAAAATTTTATTTTAAATTTTTAAAAAAGAACTTACCAGTAATACACGTTAGTTGAAGTCACAGTGTACATTTATATATACTTATATATATCGTTTCGCGTAGTCATCAATTTTTTTGTAGTTGGGACTGTTTTCTAAGTGATAAAATCAATCGTTATTTTGCACTATGGTTAATGACGACGAAACGAAACACACTGAAGACTCAGAAATGAATCCGGAAGAGTCAACAATAAAATCTTCACCGAAATTGCCCCCATTTTGGGCAAATAATGCCAAAACGTGGTTTGACTCAACCGAGCTGCAATTTCGGTTACTAAACGTGACGTCAGACAAGAAGAAATTTCTTCATGTGCTGACAGCACTGTCGCCCGAGGTCTCTGATAAAATATCAGATTTAATTAAAAGACCGCCTGATACAGACATGTACGCTGCTATAAAGAGCGTATTACTAGAGAGGTTGACTCCTTCCGATGAAAGTCAACTCGAGGTACTCTTGAGCGGCCTCGACCTCGGCGACAGGCGCCCCAGCGATTTCCTTCGCCAAATCCAAACCTATTCTGGAGACAACTTTTCGATGAGCGTGATTAAGTCATTATGGATTAGAAGACTTCCCGAAGTGTTACGATTAACACTTATGCCACAATTAGACATCATGAGCCTTGAAGACTTGGCGAAGCTGGCGGACAAAATACTGGAAGCCATGAATCGCGGTCCAAAAGTTATGTCGATGGAAAAACCATCAACTTCATTTAAAAAACCTGATAATACGTTTAAAACTCCTAGTATGTCAAATACGAAAATGAACCGGTCGGGTAGGCAAAACACACCCCCGACATTACAAACTATTGTTACGAGACTTAATACAATGGAGGCCCGGCTGAATAATTTTCTGAAACAAGCGGGCAGAGGCAGGTCGCGCAGTAGATCGCGAAGTAACAATAATAATAATTGGCGCAATAATTCTAGATTCCGAGACAACTCGGGTAATGCGTCCGGCTCATTCAATAAAGATTGGTGCAACATGCACAATAAATATAAACAAAAAGCATTTTATTGCGTTCCTCCATGTTCTTTTAATCAGAACAGGCAGGTTTCCTCGGATGTTCATTCGACCCATTCAAAAAACGACTAGGGCGCAGCAGGGTTGAGTTGGCTACTATTTTTGAATTTCGCACTAGCCGACTCATAATTTTTGACAATAATAATAATTTGAATTTTTTAATAGACACGGGCGCTGACCTGTCGGTCATCCCGATTAATTTTTTTAAATATATGAATTATAATAACTGTTCATCAGATCTAGTTTTAACAGCAGCCAATGGATCAAGTATTCGTACTTTTGGTACAAAATTGATCAAAGTTGATGTCGGTTTGAAACGATTATTTACGCATGCATTTATTATTGCAGCGGTGAATCGTCCGATCATTGGTGCTGATTTTTTGGAAAAATATGGCCTATTAGTAGATCTTAAAAATAAGAGATTAATAGATGCCACCACAACATTGTCTGTACAAGGTTTAATTAGGAATGTTATTTCTCCTACACCCGTACATTTTACGATTGACAATGGGTACGGCAAGCTACTCAGTAAATTTCCTAGCCTCACAGCTTTGCCGAATTTTAATTTGCCAGTCCGCCATTCAGTTGTGCACCATATAGTGACAACTGGTCATTTACCTGTGGCGAGACCAAGAAGACTAGATCCCATTCGACATAAAGCAGCATTATTAGAGTTCCAACATATGGTGGAATTGGGGATTTGTCGTCCGTCGGCATCCCCTGTATCATGTCCTTTACATATGGTGAGAAAAAAGGATCTCGATTGGAGACCGTGTGGAGATTATCGTAGGTTGAATACGGTTACTACACCGGATAGATACCCGATTTCCCACATTCACAATTTTTCTATGAATTTAAATGGTTGCACATTTTTTTCTAAAATTGATCTTGTTAGGGCTTATCATGTGATACCTATCGCTGAAGAAGATATTTATAAAACGGCGATTACAACACCGTTTGGTCTTTTCGAGTTTGTGCGTATGCCGTTTGGGTTGCGTAATGCCGCACAAACTTTCCAGCGTTTTATTAACGAAGTCGTCCGTGGACTTGATTTCGTTTACGTCTATATTGACGATATTTTAGTTGCCTCTAAATCTGAAGAGCAGCATTTACTCCATCTCGAACAAGTGTTTCGTAGATTGGTTGAGTTTGACGTCCATATTAAAACACCGAAATGTGTTTTTGGATCGTCGTCACTGGACTTTTTAAGCCACAAGATTACCTCCGATGGAATATTTCCTTCTGAAGAACGTATTCATGCTATCAGGGAGTTTCCTGCTCCTAGTTCTATTAAGCATATTCAGCGGTATATCGGCATGATTAATTACTATCACCGATTTATACCCAAATTAGCTGAATACCTTGCTCCAATTCATGACCATTTGTCTGCACTTAATAAATTGCCTAAGACAGCCAGAAATTATTCTTGGCCCGAAAATTGCCAATTGGCATTTTCCATTTTAAACTCTAAATTGTCTGAAATTACACTTCTTGCGCATCCATTGAGTGACGCAATTATAAGTATTACAACTGATGCATCTAACACCGCCGTTGGCGCTGTTCTGCAGCAGTTGAATAACAAGAAGTGGGAGCCTTTGGGTTTTTACTCAAAGAAATTAACGAGTCCTGAACTAAAGTATTCAGCATTCGATAGAGAACTTTTAGCAATATACCTAGCTGTTAAGCATTTTAAATATTTCATAGAAGGTCGGGAATTCACAATTTTTACCGATCATAAACCTTTAATCAGAGCTCTTCAGTCTAAAACTGAACGTAATCCTAGGCAATCTCGCCACTTAGATTACATTAGCCAATTTACCTCAGATATTCAGCATGTGCGTGGTTCCGACAATGTCGTTGCAGATACTTTATCTAGAACTACTAATATTGACTCGGCTAAGATTGAGACATTACTCTCTTATGATAGTATCATTTTGGCACAACGATCCGATGATGAATTACAGACATTGCTTTCTGGTTCCGGTCGTAACTCAGATTCTAAATGGAAACTTGAGCTTTTTATTTTGCCAGGCCTAGAAGTCTATTGCGAAACATCGACGGGTAAAAATCGCCCATATATCGCAAATAATTTACGTCGAACAGTTTTCGACACATTGCATAATTTAGCACATCCTGGAGTCCGAGCTACTCGTAAATTGATTACGGCTCGCTATTTTTGGCCTAGTATAACTAAGGACATAACCCAATGGGCTAGTTCTTGTGTATCATGCCAACGTGTCAAAGTACAACGACACACTATTTCACCTCACGGACATTTTAATATTCCCCAAGGTCGATTCGAACATATTCACTTGGATATAGTTGGGCCTTTGCCAATATCCAATGGTTGTTCATATATACTTACTTGTGTTGATCGTTTTACTAGATGGCCTGAAGCATACTGCATGACTAACATGACAGCTGCCACCATTGCCACTACATTTGTTACCAATTATGTATCTCGATTCGGTGTACCTTCGTATATTACTACTGATCAAGGAGCCCAATTTGAATCCAAACTTTTTAGTGAGTTAACTACACTCCTTGGATCTCATCGGATACGCACGACGGCTTATAATCCTAAAGCCAATGGCATGGTTGAGCGTTTTCATAGACAGCTAAAAGCTGCTCTTATGGCCAGAGGCAATGTTATTAATTGGAGTTCTGAGATTCCAATTATTTTATTAGGAATCCGAGCTACCGTAAAAGAGGATCTTAAGTGTTCACCCGCGGAGTTGGTTTATGGACAATCCCTTAAACTACCCGGAGAATTTTTTGTTGACCACCCTCTTTCACCAATGCCTACTAGCGACACTATAATCGACCAATTGCGTGATGCAATGAAGAATCTTATACCAGCACCAACGCGTAAAGCAAAACAAGAGCACATATTTGTTCCAAAATCCTTGGACAACTGCGATTTTGTTTTTGTGAGGTCTGATAAGGTTCGTGTTGGACTTACTCCTCCCTACGAAGGTCCATTCAGAGTAGTGAGACGACTTCGAAAATTTTTTACAGTAGAAATTAGAAATAAAAATCATAACATTTCTATAGATAGGCTAAAACCCGCTTTCGGTATTTTGAGCTCGGTTGATCGGCCAATACCATCCCGAGAGCTGAAAGTAGTGAGTTTCATCGTTTGAATTCTTGTTTCACTAGAATCAACTAGGAGGGGAGTACTGTAGCGACTGATTGAAACATTATTGTATTACAATTCAATTAAATTTGTAATTTAATGTGAATTGCAAAATGTTTGGAATCGCTACTTATGTAACTTTCATTTACGTACCGAACTGACATCTGTCATTCAGTAGTAGACAATCGTAGAGATTATGATTGTATTATCATTTCTAGTATTTGTAGTGCCATTTTCATTTGAATAATGAATTGATACCATTTATATTTTTGTTTATTGGTACATACAACATGAATTAATTGGCGCTGTACATCATACCATTTTATGTCGAATCATTTCCGGCATTTTCATATTTCGTATTGATAATTCGCTTGATCGATTATCATACGAAGTAATATTATTGTCATCCCTGTTTGCCACATAGAGTGCGCATAGTTATTATCTTTTGTTTCTAAATAAAAATTTTCTTTATGTATCGCGAACGACATCATTTTCAGTTGTAGAGTTGCGTTCGCAAAATACGGTCGAAAATAAATTTGAAAATAATAGTTTTTATTTTAAAACATATTTTAAAATAAACTTTGTTAAAATAATAATTTAAAATTTAAAATAGCTAAATACAAAATAAATAATATTATAAATTAATGATAGATATTATTAGTGATTAAATTGTGATAAATAAAATAAATAAAAAGAAGTAAATTGTTTTAATAATATTGGACACAACAATTTATTAAAATCGTCATAGCAACCAGAAAATTAATTTTTTTTTTATTTAGTTTTAAATGGTACTAATGCACAAGAAAGAAGTAAATTAAATGTGTTTTATTGTATATAACCGCGTGTGCTTTGCGATGAGTTTTGATTTAAATATAGAAGGTTTTGGACGAGCCCATTTCGAGTTAAAAGTTATAGAAGAAGACTCAGTAGAAAAAGTAAAGTGTTGTGTTAGGCTCACCAATATAACTCAGTTTTGTTCTGCATAAGGAATTTGTTAAGTTTTTTTAAAAATAAATTGTCATGTCAATTGACTGAGTGCTACGTGTAGATTCTAAGTTACGCTTTATATATAACATTGTTCTGTGTACAAGTAGTGCTAGCAAACTATTAGAATTTGAACATAATATCTATTTTTTTGTGTTGTCTCCAATCTAGTGTCATTCTCGTCAATAGAATTCGTTATGCAGCAGTAATCAATCATTTTATGAGATTTACGAAGATAACATTTTTGGAAAAAATTTTAAAAAAATATATCAAAATTTAAATTTTTTCAAACAAGTATTACGAAAAGTTTAGAGACTAAAATAAAAACAAGTGGGAAAGTGATCTGTTGTGACAATTGGCATATTTGTTTCACTTAAATTCTAACACAGTAAAAAAAGAGCACAGCAACAAACTTGCCATTGTTGTGTTTTTTTGTTTTATCTAAATTCACAAAACTTTAATCATCTTAAGTAGCTCAACCGTATTTTTCAAACTCATTAAAGTTTTATAAATATGTAATATAGAAGAGGTGTGGAAAAGCGAACGAAACCATTTTCCCATTTTATTTCCACGATAAATTTTTCATTTTAAATTGTTCACATAATTTTATCTAATTTTACTTATAAGAAAATTTTCTTCGTCACATTCTACGTTTATCGTACATAATGGAAGAAAGGTAAGAAGCATATAATAAAACAAAATCTATGATGAGATTGATATATAGAGAGATTAAAATTATACACTTCTTAAATGCTTTTAACTTTTTTTTTGTCGTTTTATTTTTACATTGTGTGTTTTAAGTGAGACAATTTTCATAATTTTCCGAAGGTGTATGCTACAATGGAAATAGATTCAGCTATATTTATTTACATAGGTAATCTTCCAGATGTACCGTTTTACAGGGAAATATATTCCTTATTATGTTCGGATGGTATATAGTCGAAGCTGACCGACTGTGTTACATATTTCATCATGATGTAACGTTGCGTTTAGAAAAGGTATCAGCACAAACACATTGGAATGTTTACTTTTGTTTTATCATCTCGTCTCGTCCCGTTTCATCATCATACAAAACAAAAAAAAAACTCATACTAAATAATAATGATAACAAAAGTAGTAATACTTTGTTAAATTAAATGTAAAAATTCTGTATTTGTTGATGCTTAAAACTTTTAAATTTTTTTTTTCATGGAAATAAAAGAAGCTTCAATTACACTCTCATTATTATTACTATTATTCTTATTATGATTGTACAGAATTGTTATTCGTATTAAAGTTTAAATACGTTAGAATTGTTTTTACTGTGCTGTTGTTCAAATTTAAAGTATAGAAATCAAGTTTAATTTTGCCCATTGGTGTGGGCAGATAAATAAACTGGGTTTACTGAAAGTTAAGAACCGGAGTTTTCTGGCTACATCAGACTCGATCGAATCTTGCTCTTCGAATCAAAAACTCGTTACTCCAGCAAATGTGTGATCCCATACTGTACGTTGGTCAGTGGGGACTGACCAACGTACAGTACGCCTTGAACTCTAAAATCTGTGGTCATATATATTTTGCTGATTGATTGATTTGGGCTGATTGATTTTGAAACCAACGGGAGCCGAGAATCTTTCAAGTGGATCCGGTGGTTCTTTAACACCATTGGCGTTTAAATCACACAGATAATCTCTGCATATGGCAAGCCCAGCCAATAAAAGAGTACCGGGGACAGAGCATCTTCTTGCCGTACACCAAAGCTAATTACAAAAATTCCTGATAGAGTCTTCTCAACTTTGACACAGCATTATGACTGCACTACTGTCATTTGACATAAACTAAGATATTTTTCAGGTATTTCCAGACATCACAAAGCAAACCATAATTCATGCTTTTCTGTCTACACATTTTCTTGGCAGTTCTCCTAGCATATACCGCTTTGTTGTTTCGTGCGATTGTATTCGCGTTTCTTAGAATATTGAATATTCTGTTATATCATCAGAACAGTGGTTGCTTACCATAATGTTATTCTAACAAATTTTAATTCAATTAAGTCCAAACAAATGCAATTAATTTCCGAAAATTTTATTAATTTGAAAAAAGGTCTTCCCTTATGAGCTCATAAATTAATTTATTGGCAGTGAAAATTGATATATATATATATATATATATATATATATATATATATATATATATATATATGTATATATATATATATATATATATATATATATATATATATATATATATATATATATATATATATATATATATATATATATATATATATATATATATATATATGTATATATATATATATATATATATATATATATATATATATATATATATATATGTATATATATATATATATATATATATATATATATATATATATATATATATATATATATATATATATATATATATATATATGTATATATATATATATATATATATATATATATATATATATATATATATATATATATATATATATATCTCGGATAATTTAACCGCTTGTCTTCATCAGTTTTATGAAATATTGAATATTAGCATTACACAATTTATACATCGTTTGTCTGTTCATTTGTTGATACTCGCCCCGTGGTTCAATCATCTTTTTTCAAACTTAAAAAATCTCTTTTAATTCAATGGCCACTTAATGATCCATAAAAATCATTGATAAATCATCATTGAACAATTTATGGTCGGCGATGTTTTGCATGAACTGTTGCGGACGTAGATTTCAGGAATAATATTTCAGGACAAGCAAAACGAATGATGTCCTTTTCCTTCCAAATTAACTAATTGAATTTTTAATATAAATGATTTATTTTATAATCGCTAAATGTTCTCTGATTGCTTGATAAAATTGAAGTGATCGAGAAATAATAATTATTTTCCTAAAAGACAGACAAAAGCGGTAAAACTAGTATTCTTAATTGCTATAAAATAACAGTGTAGTATATAATAATATTAGTTATCCATGCCCGAACATAGATGGCAATGGCATTCAAAAGAAAGAATAACAAAGTTTTAAAACCAGAGATCATCTTTCAATTAGTATGTCTCTTGTTGTTAGTCTAATTTGTTATTGTTATTGTTTGTAATTCTATGTTATTTTATAATAAAAGAAAAGTATAAATGATAATAAAATATAACTAATATTGTTGAGATTATTTTGTTCTTTTTCTTTTGGTTTAATATGACCCTGAACATGAACTTGTGACAGTAAACGCCAATATTAGTTATGATTATGCATTGGACAATGTAAAGGCTCATATCCTTAAAAGGTATGCACGTGTCTTGTCTTATCTGCCACCTTATTTTTTCGACATTAGTTTGTCTAGTTAGCTGTTTCTTGATATTTGGAAATCCAGTTGTAAACCTATTTTTAGAAATGAACATATAGCATAAATCAAAAACTAAAAGTATTCTCAGTATAATACTATAGGTGAGGTTACGACATATGCCTTCGCAATCAAATTTATTTATTTCCCTAAGCACAACCTATTTTCTTCAATACTCGAGTTCAAATAAATTCAATATTAAGCAAAAATTGTACAAGGTGTACCAACGAAAAGAAAGAAAAATGAAAAATCTATTTCTTGCTCATTTTACAACAACTGATGATTTAAAGTGCTGCCAATTAATTTTTATTTTTTTCTGCAATTTTTTAAAAAAAATTCGGTTTTTTAACAAAAAAATTTGTTTTTTTTTCAATATTCCAAACACGTAGTTAAGTGTTGAGAGGATCTATAGTGAAGTAGTTAAACAATAAATGTAAAAACTATTAAGAAAACAAAATTATAAAAATACTATCATATTTTCAATTTTCTTCTTTTTTAAGAAATACTAATACTAATTATGGATATGATCGTACATTTGTACATTAAATTTTTGGTACATATTTTTTGTGGGATAAAAATTTATACAGTTTTGGAAATTATCTTTCATAAAATCTTTTGTATATAGGATTCCACTTAATGTAGACGACTTAATTTATTATGGCCAGAATGGCCATAATAAATTACTTTAAATTAGGAAAGGAGACACTGCTATCTCCACGTTTTAAATTAAATATATTTTGCCAGAAAAGGTTTATTTCCGTATGAGAATCTAAGTTTAACATTTCAAAATCAAGAAATCTAATTTCCCGCCATTCATCATCAATCTTTTGATAATTTTCAGTTGAAATAATTTGTAGGAAATTTATGCATGATAAGTTTTTTTATCGATAACATTAGCTGGTGATATGATGTTAAACGACTTCAATGAATTATTGCTAAAATCAAATTTTTTAAATAAATGGTTACAGAGCTCTTTATAAAAATTCAGGCAGTGGAATCGTAATTCTATTTCGTCTTTTTTGGTCAATATATTGCTAGAATTTAGTGCAGCAATTATATCTGCTCCTAAATAAATATTTTTTAACACTAACATAACATCATCCTTTTTGAGTAATTCAACGTCCATTAATATTTCATTCATTATATATTGTTCTTTCACAAAATACTGAAGAATTTTAGAATAAAGGCGTTTAACTTCCGAGTATAATTTGTGAAGTTGAGGCGACTCACTTTGAAATAATTTGTTAAGGTTATTTACATCGTTTAACACAAACTTGAGGAATTTTAGGTAGAGCTCGAATTGTCGTTTTTCAAAATACTCAATTGATGCGACGTACGGCATCAAATTTTTCTATTTTTTCATGGATAAAAAATAAACGAAGCACATCAAATCTGCTTAAAATTTGGTTAACTGTTTGTTCTAAAGATAGCCATCGGGTTTGTGGGGAATGCAGCATTTTCTTAGGCTTGTAATCTAAAAATGCTTGAAGGTCACTAAAAAGCTCTATTCGTTTTGGGCTATTCTGGTTAAAATTATAGATATCCCTGGTACAAGATTCAACGTATTTAGGCAAAAAATTACATGCATGATTCGCACATAATGAAAAAGAATGACATGCACATTTGAAAATTACTAAAAATGGACAATCTTTTTTTAAAAGTCTGGCCACTGAATGATTAGAGCCAGTCATAACATTAGCACCATCAGCCTCAAAACCAAATAAGTAAAGTTTATAATATATATTTTTTCTGCCAAAAAATTTGTAATTTGTAATTTGTAATTGAATTAGCATTGCATACCTCAACTTTCATCAAATTTAGAAAAAAATCGAGTATCATTTAACAGAATTCTAACTGCTATACTTAAAAGTTTAGTTGTGGAAATATCGGTAGATTCGTCGATTCAAATTGAACAATAATTTGATTCCATTAATCCGCAAAGATCATCTATTTATGTACATCCAATTACATTTTTTTATTAACGATGTAGTTTTTGTTTTGGTGCATGAGAGCTGCTTTACAATATCTAAATCAGTAATGGCTTTCTGAAGTAACGGGATTAGATGGTCCATGGTAGTAAATGGAGTATTATGATCTGCGCAAAATGCGCTGATCTGTAGTTCCACTTTTGCAACTTGGTCATTCCGTTTCGTAAATATAGTTTTACTATTACCGTGTATTTGTATGGCATTTGCTTTGGCAATATGTTTTATTGATTTGGCATGCTTTCTAAGGTCGGTTGAGCCACCTGTGATTTAAAGATAGACGATGCAAATTTTGCAGTATGCCGACGAACTGGCCGATTGACATAGCCAGCTATTAAGTTCCGCTTCTTCTTCCCAGCTTTTTATATAGTTTATAGATAAAAATTTCCTTTTCCTTTTATACGACTAAAACAAATAAAGGTAACTTTAGATTTCACTTCAATATTTATCATACATTTTTATCTTACAGAATGTTCCTGAATTGTATTCGAAAGTAAATCCACATCAACCGCATCCGCATTATTATTTTCCTCAGTACCTTAGTACGTAATTGTAAAAATAAGATAAGGCTTTCTAAGAATAAACACAAGTTTGATCTTACCGATTTTTTTAAAATATTTTTCTATTATTAAATTTAAAAAAAAAAAGTAGTAAATCGTGATATTGTTTTCACGAAATACGTATAAAAATCTCGATCTTGATATCGATATATTAGATTTGCAAATACACGAAAGTCACACTGATTTTTATTTTCTCATAAGTAGAAAGGTTTCCAAACTTACTAAATTTCGAATTATTTTCCCAATCAATTCCATTTATTAATTGATTTGTTATTAATCAATATTTTAGTTTTATTAACGGTTTAATTATTTTAATAAAATTCTATTTGTAGAATTTTTTGGCAGTGCAACAAATAATTAGGAAAATTGTAGTTTGCAAACAGTTTTCTAATCTATATACAAATAAATAAAATATATTAAATAGATAAAACATTTACTCTAAATTTATTAGTTTTTAAGCTAAAATTTGTAATTCTTAGGTTTTTTAGTTTTGTTGGAGTGTAGAGTGGTTTTGTCTGTGCGTAATATTTGAGTGGTCTCTTTTAGGGTCTAAAATAAATTTTATATGTTGAAAGATCAATTTTATTTAATAAAATGAAGTTTTATAAATTATATCTGTACCAGAAAACCTCTGAAAATTTTGTGTTAAACCCAAAAGAATATCCGTATGGTCAAATACATGACGTTGTTGAAAACTATCATCCCGAAGATGATGGATGCCAGATTCTCCTACAAATTACATGTTTTAACGAAGATCTTTAGGGCCGTGACATAATAAGTGTCGAATCAAGTATCGCTGCTGCATTTAATTTGCGTACAAATGCCGATGTTATTTAATTAATTTCGATACCTTTATATTTTATATTTTTATATTCTGTATATTTTTATTTTAGATTTGAATTTTGGTGTTTATATTGTTATATTATTGTATGTTATATAACTTCATATCTTTGTACTATTATATTATGGTTTATATTACCACTATTGTACGGTACTAAATTAACACTTAATTTTTAGCAACAATTAACACTTAATGGAACGAATTTCAAGGGAAACTAATCCAATTTATTACAGCATATGGATTGCAGAATTATAATTTTATAATATTATAATTAATTAATTTATAATTTCAGATTGAAATTAATTCTATTTTTTTTTTTTTTAAACAAAATTTCCTTTATTGAAAAACATTTTTTTTTTTACAAATTCAAAAATCAAAGATTACTTATCAAAAATTAAATTTTACAAAAAGGACGTAGGAAATAATAAAAATGCCGTCCATATATTATCATTATAGAGATACAAAATTAGAGCCCCTGTCCCTATATAAAATGGGAGCTCAGGCTCAATGCTTAATAAAATATGAAATTTTTGTAAAAAACTTCAAAAAGAATTAACATTGCAAAAATTTAAATACATTAAAAAATTATACAATATCAAAGAGTAAAAAATTAAATTGCCATAAACAAAAATGTTAAAAAATTTATGGCTATATTGACTCAAGTGTTGAGCTTATAAAACTAAATATATAAATGGAAAAGACATTCACACACACAAGCACACCTATATACAAAAGCAATTACACAACATACATACAGTTTTAAAATTAACATAAATGTTATAACAAAATAAGTTATATGGCAAATCAATGTAAATGTTTGATTTTAAAATAATTGTCTAAAAAATTATACAATACAAGTATATATATAAATCAAATATGTAAATAAAAAAATAAATGTTATATCTGCTGCTGCTGCTGCGGTTGTTGATTGGAGTCGTTGTCTCCATCGTTGTCATCATCGTCGTGGGCCATATCATTCAGCCACCAATATGCCTCACAACGTTTTGAAAATTCGTCGTCGTTGATTTTGAAGGAGGTGTCGAACCGAAGATGTTCCGACGGATTTCTAAATTTCGCCACGTCGAACCACTTCTCGTTAGGCCGCCTTGTCACGTGGTAAATGAGGGGAATCGCCTTCCGATCTTGGATGTAGCCCAATCTGTCGAGATAAAGGAATAAATTCGGTCCTGGTACCGTTTCGTTTGTCGTGTAAATTTTAGCAAGTTGTTCGTCCACGTAGTACGGTCCGTAAATCAATGAATTTTCAGTATTCAGACAAGCCCGTCGTATATGGTTACGAGTCAATTTGAGCATGTGTAAGTCAATACGGTCCGAGTCAAATTTTTCGTATTGTATTTTATTTGAAATATAATGAGTATAGTCCGTCTCGGCTTTTCTGTAAAGTCCGTTGCAGTGGCGTAAGCATTTCCGTTCGAAAATTCTGTACCGTTCAATATAACGAGGAACTTGGTTAAACCATACTTGGCAACCGTATGTCAGTATAGGTCGAATTAGTGCTTTGTACGCTATAATTTTTACCCGTTTGTCCAAACGTTTATTGTAAAAAAGTTGCCGCGCTCCCATAAACGCACGTCTCGCTTTTTCTAATTGAATCGTCGTATGCTGTGTCATGTAACACATGTTGTCTATATTAATTCCCAGGTATTTAATTTGTTCGTATAATTTTATTGGTTGATTTGAAATTTTGACCGAAAGTTTACGCCAATTTCTCTTTAAATCGCGCGTCGCATTTTTTAATGGACGTCGAAAGAGGATAGCTTCACATTTTGATGAATTTATTTCTATGTGCCAAAGTCGAAAGTAATTTTGAATAAAATCTAAAGATGATTGTAAATTTTTTTGAATTTCTCCCACATGGTATGCCGAACAATAGACAATCATGTCATCTGCGTACGCACATGATTGTGTAAATTTTGAATTTAATTTATCGTGTAAAATTAAGTCGGCCGTATATAAATTAAATAGGATTGGAGCGGTGATAGAGCCTTGTTGTACACCGTTTGAAATTTTGAAGATTTTTGAAGATATTTTAATATCTCCGCCAGTGGTGATTGTAAATTTTCGATTATAAAGAAGTTCGTAGAGTAATTCAATAAGGTCGGTCGAGAAATTCATTTTAATTAATTTTGATAATAGTCCATCGAGCCAGATCGATTCAAATGCTTTTTTGATGTCTATTAAAACTGCTCCTGTCGGTTGATTAAATTTTAGATTGTGTGTTATATCGCTGACCACTTTTGTGATGGCATGCGCAGTGTTATGGCCTTGTCGAAAACCAAACTGATTGTCTGGCATTAATTTATGTTCAGCTACATGGTCATTAATTTTTTCATAAATTATAATTTCGAAAAGTTTTCCGAAATTTGACAAAAGACTAATGGGTCGATAGCTCTCCGGATCCGTAGGCAGTTTATTTTTTTTAGGATTGGAAACACCCTAGCAATTTTCCACGATTCAGGAAATGTTTTATTATTCAACAAATTATTAAATAATGTACAGATTTCGTTTTTTATTGAGATTGGTAAGTGTTTGAAAATGCAATTTGGGAGAAGATCAGGTCCAAAAGATTTTTTATTATTAGCCAAATTTAAAATGTTCGAAAGTTGATCCATGGTGATAAAGTAATTTTGATCGTCACTTGGTTGTTGAGGTGCAAACGCACGATTTGAGGCTGAAAATGTAGTTTTAGTGATGTGAGTCGCTTTATCATGTTTGTGTTGGTTGATGATAGGCGATAATAAATTTTGAACTTCACGTTCTTGCTCCTGATGCTGCAGAACCGAGGTGGTGGAGATGGAATGAATTAAATTTTGAAAAGTGTGTTCTTGGATATGTTGGCCGAGAATATTTAGTTTGGTAATTTTGTCAAAAATTTGGAATTTATCTCCTGTAATATTTTTGTGCGTTTGGCTCCAATCAATCTCTAGGTTATTATATCGGTTAATGTCTGTTACGTTAATTTCCAAAGAGTTAATTTTTGTTGAATTTTGACGTTTAGCTTTGTTAAATTTCCTTATTTCCGACCACATTTTGGCACCCGGCCGAATCCCTTTCATAACGTCCGTCCAATATTTCTCAATCTGAATCTTTACATTTTGTTCAATAAGTTGACAAGTCCTTTTGATTTCGACCTTCCATTCCAAAATTTTCCCGTTTAAAATGTTGATGCGAAGCTGATTATGGTAATTTCCTGAATGAGAATTTTGATTGATATTGATCAAGCTTCTTTTTAAAGTTTTAATTTTTGTAATCAAAAAAGATTTATGCCTGTATAATTTTTTGATGATATGATTCGAATAGCAAATCATATTGTTAACTCGACGTTTTTTCGGTGAATTTTGTTTTAAGCTGTCCAAAATGAGCTGAGTTAATTGATAGATGTAATTATTGCATTCATCATCCGTGAGATTTCGGTCTGATGGGATTATATTTTGCGTTGTGTTGTCATCGTCATCGTTCCAAAGTTGTTGTTGAAGACGCGCTATCGTTGCATGATGGGCTTTGTCTAATTTTGTTTGCCATGTCTGCCAGTCTATTCCAGTAAAATTGTATTTGATTTGATGTTCTGCGTCCTCGTTGTCATCATCTTCGATTTTATTGGTGCCACGTTCGATCTCTTCTAATCCTCGAACCACAATTTCGATCGCTCGATGATCGCTGTCATAGTGTAGTGTTGATATTTGTTGATTGGAATTTTGTTGAATTTTGACTCGTACGTCGACTATGGCCAAATCTAGGAAGTTTCCTGATCGAATCATGGTAGGTTTATCTGAATGAATTATTTTTGCCCTATATTGCAAAGCATATTCTTCCATCCATTTGTTTAAGCGGTTGCCACGAGAATTGTTCCCCGCATTTCCCCAATTCGTGTGCCTAGCGTTGAGATCCCCAGCGATAATATAGTAATTTTTTGGATTACTTAAATTTAATTTATCGAAAATTTTGCCCCACTCGTTCATAAAATGTTCGTCCGAAATATGCGACTGATTGCCCGTACAATAGATGGAAATTAAATAGATTTTGTTGGCCGAAAATTTGAAATTTAATCTGATGATGGCAATCTCAATCCCCTCCCGATTGCTCACCATTTGTGGATCGATAGCTTTGAATTTAATACCATTTTTAATGAGAATGGCTGTTCCTCCTCCCTGTTTCGCATGGATGCGGTCGCGTCGAATAATATTATAATTTTTAAAGTCAATTCTGTGTTTGTCATTTAATTTCGTTTCGTTCACGAGAAGACAGTCCGGTTTATGCTTATTAATGAAATCGAGAAGGTTGAGTCTGCGTTGAATGCTCACTATAGAGTTCACGTTCAACGAGATAATTTTGAATTTGGAAGAATGCGAATTTTGATGTCGATAAGTGTTTGTTGAATTTTGAAAATTTATATTTGCGAAATGATTTCGAGTAGTTGAGTTATTTGCTCGCCTTGTTGTTCCATCTGTTTGGCCATTTTGTCGATTCTAGACGTTAATAATTGTATGCTGTTGTTGTCGTTGTTCTGTTGTTGTTGTTGTTGTTGAGGTGCGGGTGCAGAAGAAGCAGGTCCTCCTCTCATCATATTAGCGAACGTACCGTT
Organism: Tipula confusa; assembly: GCA_963556175.1. NCBI lineage: Eukaryota > Metazoa > Arthropoda > Insecta > Diptera > Tipulidae > Tipula > Tipula confusa. The sequence goes on from OY744476.1 coordinate 119,041,922, forward strand.
CTCTTTGGTCACCTTGATAGAATCAAAATATTTTGGTACAGTTTTTGATGCCGTTGCCAATCTTTTACGCTCTTCAATTCTCTTTTTAAGTCTCAATAGTAATGTCTGATAGACTAGACAGCCTTTATACGAAGCTGGATGCCCCATTTTCTTGCAATTTGTACAATAAATGTTTTCTTTTGTAATTTCAGCATTAACTTGGCAATCACCCGGTTCGTGCAAGTTTGCGCATTTTACACATCGAAATACAAGACTGCAGTTTGATGCGGTATGTCCAAAACGTTGACAATTGCGACATTGCATTATGTCATTGGTTTTATTTAGTGCTTGCCACTCAATTTTCTGGTGATTAAGGTGTTTGATATTGTACACCAGGTTGAGTGGAGTACTTGGAGCGAATTGTACGATGTATAGGGGCAATAACTTTTTCTGTTGGTCCGTCCGTTTCGATCGCATCTGTATAATTTTGAAAATTTCAATAAGTTCGTCAACAGTCTCAATGTCTTGTTTTAATTCGGTGAGGTCTTCCGACTCCGTCAGTCCACGTAGTACAAGAGTTTTTGGCTTAAGCTCTTTTGGTGTATACGTATAATACTGAGTGTTGACTTCGCTGAAAATGTTTTTCAGTGCTTTGTAATTGTCGAGCGTATCGGTCGTCACTGTATGTTTAGAGGAATTTATTCTCTTTATCTCGAAATGTTGAATTTTAATGCCCTTTGCCAGAGCAATTGTATTCTTGATCTCCTGTCCAAAAATATGAATTGGTGGAGGTTTATGTTGACCTTTTGGTTTAGACACGTTTGATGTTGAAGTTAGTGTAGTTGTCTTAGCATCAGCCGCGGAATTATTATTGTTATTAATGTTGAAATTCTTTTTATTATTGTTATTGTTTTTGTTGTGTTGTTGTTGATGTTCATGATTGTGCATTGTGTCGACAATCATATTTAGTTCGGTCTCGTTTTCCTCGATTTCAGGAATTAGGGCCTCAAACGTATTTTTTGATAGAAAGTTATTTATATGTCTTTTATTATTATTGTTATTATTGTCTTTATTATTATTGTGGTTGTTGGAATTATTGGTCGTTATATTATTATTATTATTATTGTTATTATTATTATTTAGGACTTTTTTATTGTTATTGTTGTTTTTTAGCGATTCTGCTAATTGATCTTTTAGTATTTTAATTTCGTTGGACATGTTTTTTATGATATTTTTTAATGAACAGTACTCACCCGATTCATTGTTTGTTTTATGTGTCCGTTTGTTCCCTCGCATTGATTGTGTGTTAGCAACAGTTGTAGTTGTTGTTGATGATGAATCTGATAGAGTCAAATCGTTGGTGATAAGCTCGTTGTTGTTGGTTGATTCATTTTTATTGCTATGGACCGTTGCCGTAGTAATAAATGTAGCTGGGTATATATTCCCTTCTTGGTCATGGTCTTGTTTGCCCATGATTTCTTTATAATTTTCTTTGTGGCTATTTAGAATATTGGAAGTTATTATTTTATTATTATTATTATTTTTGTTTTTTTTTAAAACTAATCTTAATTTATTTTTATATGCTGAAGCATAACTGTCTTTGTTTATATAATTAGTTTTTGGTTTAATTTTATTTATTTTTTTTACTAAATTAAATGTTTACAACACGAAAAACACACGTAGGAAATTGAGTTTTCACACACAAAAAAAAAAAAAAAACGAAAAAAAGTATTTTAAACACAAGCAAGCTTTTCGAAGAAAGAAAAATTTCTTTTCTTTTGTTCTTGTAAAGACATACGTGTCTCCAGTTTCTAGTTTATATATATAAACTCTGTATATATAGAGAAGTATACGAGAGCTCCGCGATCACTATTAAAAACTTATATTTTTAAGTTTTTAAATTAATTGTCCCTTAATTTATAGATTTTTATTTTTTTTTAATTAAGAAATTTTATAACACAAATATCTCTGTGATATAAGAATACGTCAGTACTAATATGGGTAGCCCCATACAAGGGCTCCCGTTTTATGAAACACGCACACACTTAAATTATTTACACTATCTTAGGTATATATTTTAGAAAGCACATACAAAGTGAAAACGAAAATGTAATTAAATTACTAATTAATTACAATATGATAAAATTCAATTATGAAAAATAGAAAATTTGAAATTTTAATTCACCGAAAAAAAAAAATTTATTTTATAGACTTTTGTTTTATTATTTACTAGAAAGTATTTTTATTTTAATTTTTTTTTTTTTTGGTCTGAGCTCAGTGAGCTTTCGAATAAGACTGAAATTAATTCTATTTCTTACAGCCTATGGCTAAGAGCAATTGTACATTAATATATTTTGTTTTCAGGAAACTTCTGCAGATTACAGATGAATGGTGGCATACTGGAGTTGCTGATAAGAGATGGCAGAATGCAGAGCAGTACAACAAAAATGTGATTGTCTTACACTAACAGTAGTTTGAATATTGGATACTAGGAAATCGGACCAATTAAGTCATAACTATCATACTTTTCCTTTCCCTAACCCACAAAAATTTACTAACTATTGGCCGCCAAGGTGTCTGTAACCGGTTCGATCTCAATAATTTAACTAGTATCCTTTCATATCCTTCCAAGTTTATTTAAAAACGGGTGTACTGTGGGCCCGGCGCTTTCCGGGATATCCTGCTTAATGTTTGGCAGTACATTCAAAATCAATCAATCAAAAAAATCAATATTTCAGTTTTTTTAACGATTCGTCTCATATACTAATGGCGACTTCGTTTAATAACTATGTACACTTTAAAATGTATTAATTAAGATAATATTTTGAGTTAAATACATACATCTAATTATACGTTTTGTTTAATTACGCACATGCACTTTTTCTAACGGCAATGAACAATAGTCAACAATTAGATTTTGTTAATAAATAGATTTTGATTTTGCAAGAATAAAGCAGCCGTGTTATTAATACATATATGAATTAAATTATGTTCAAAAAAGTATTTACATTGCTTATTTGAAAAACTACTTAGGTACATGGAATTTTTTCACAAAAGTACAATTCCAATTGAAACGAAACGACAAGTAATTGTTTTTTACATAACAAACCTTGCTTTGGATTATAATTTTAAATAGATTCCATAATTGTATATGTAAACTCGTACCCCGTTATACCCAGTAGACAATTTTATTGCGAATTAGTTGTCCTTTGTCCATTATACACAATGATTTTTACTTAATTTATTTGTTTATCAAAAATCTGTAAAAAATAATGTTTTTTGTTAAAAATCTGGAAATATCGGGTAAAATCTGTTTCTCTGTTTTAAGAAAAAAAATCTGGCAAAAACAGAAAAATCTGTCAACTTGGCAGCACTGCTCATTTATGACAGCTTATCATTGTTTATTTCATTCATTTTGGTTTATATTAATTTGTATGAGTTGATTGTGTAACCATTTGCCGTAATATTATTTTAGTCATTTAAATAATTTCGCGTAAATTTATTTCAGAAATTTCATAATACTTATTGTACATTTTTATTTATTTTTTCCCAATGTCACTGTTCTTGCTAATATGTTTTGCTATGTCGTTCTCACCATTCCTATGCATATACTTATACTTCTGTTCATAATTTTCTGTTTTATTTTTATTGAGTTTTTGATGTTTATTGGAGTTATTATGTCCGCATATTTGGTTCTTGTTTGTATTATAGCTTTATGTATATTAAGCATTGTATATGGGTGTGCTCCTCCGTTTTTGTGCGTAATCATCTTTAGTAGATATGTGGTATTCACTATTTCTTTTGCTAGATGTTTGTAGTGCGGAAAAATTGATAGTTTGTTGTTGAGTGTGACTCCTAGGATTTTTATTATTCTTTCTTCTTTTAGCGATATGTTGTCTATTTTAATCTCAAAATCTGATAGTTTGTTTTTGAACAGTCTCATATAGAAACATTTGCGTTTATTTTCATGTCATGTTGTGATGGTGTTTCTTTTATATTTAATATTCTGTCTGCTTTGTTTTGTGTTTCTTCTTCATCTGCGCCTTAAACCAATATTACTATATCATCAGCAAATTGGTATATGGTGGTGTTTTCTTCTTGTATGTTATGTTTTTCCTGAGTATATGTATTTAATCGACATGGGTTTATGCAGCTACCTTGTGGTATTCCTTTGTTAGTTGTATGTTTCATTGTTGTCGTTCCATTATTAAATATTATGGTCTTACTTGTCAGGAATTGGTATATTAGTTTGTTAAGCCATGATATTTATCCATGAGGTTAAAGGCCAAGATATTTATCCCTTTCCTAAATCCATATGTGTTCTTTGGCAGGATATTTTTGCTATCCAGGTGTTCGTATAGTTCCTCTAGTATGATTTTATTAAAGATTTTTGTAAAAATATTTAATAGCCATATTGGCCTATAGCTCCCCGTATCATATTCGTCTTAATTTGGTTTTATGATTGTTATTATTTGTATCGTCTTCCATTTCTCTGGGTATTGTTGTTTTCCGTAAATATTATTGAGGTAACTCGATATATGCGTTATTATGTCAGGGTTTGTTGTGTTTATTGTTTTGTATGATATTTGTTTTCACCTGGTGCACTATTTTTTTTATTCTTTATAATGTTTGTTATTGTTTTGTTATTAAACTTGTTTTTTATTATATTCGATTTTTCTAGAGGATTATCTGTTTCTTCTATAGATTCTGGGAAATTTTCGTTCATGAATTTTTTTGTCATTTCATAGTCTTCTAGTAGATTGAAGCCTTTTCTTTCTTATTTTTAAGTTTATTTTTTTTACTCTCTCTTTTAAGTATGGCTGATTACCTTAGTAGTTCTTGTGCTGTGTATAAATTTTTATATTTGTTGTAACATTTCTGTATATTATGCTTTATGTCCGATAACCGCTGAAGTTTATTATTCCACCATGGTTTTGGTGTATTTTTGTTATTGATAGTTATTTGTTTTGTAATGTTCTTTATTACTTCCTACATTTTTGCTTCTGTGTTATCTGTATCTTTTTATGTTACTGATATTTGCAAGTTCATGGTCTACCTTTTTCCACAGTATTATTTCTTTTCTCGAATATGTGTAAGTTCTTATTTTTATTATTATTGGTATGTGGTCTGAACCGATATTATTCTCCAGGCAGTCCTAAGATATCCTGTTCGCAATGTCCTGTGTGCTTAAAGTTATATCTATTGCTGATGTTGTGTGATTTCTCATGTTTATCCTTGTAGGTTTTTTGTTGTTTAATATTTGTATTCTATTTTTTATTATTATTTCTGAAATGTTTCTTCCTAGTCTATTTTCCTTGCTGTTCTCTTCCCATTGGAAGCTATGAGCGTTTATGTCTTCGTCTATTATTGTTGTGCTATTTTTTCCCGCTGTTTTGTTTAAATTTCTAAATTCTTCTGTTTTTTCTTGCGAGTTCTCATTAGATGGATTGTAAAATACTATTATGAATAATTTTTCGTTTCCGTAATTTAATTGTACTTGTAGAGGTTCTATGTAGAGCCTTCATAACCGTATTGTTTATTTTTCGTGATAAGTTTATAGTTTTTTATATTGGGTATATTACTTTGATGCGTCCATGTTTCATTTAAAATAACAATAGCTATTTCTCGTTTGTTTATGAGTGTTTGTAATAGGTCTGTATTGCTTCCAAGACTTCTAATATTTATTTGTAATATTTTAATTTGTTTAGACATATTGTGTTTGATTTAGGTTTTGTACTATTTGTTTTAAGTCTATTACCAACCAATCTGGTTCTGCTGTTGAGTACATTTTGTTGCTTAGTTTTATGAATTTCTTGATTGTTTTTTCTAACATCTCCATCTTTTGTCTTTGTTCCTTAACAATTTCTTCTTGATTGTTCACTCTAATGATCCATGCGTTCGGAGTGTTATCTTTTGGTGTATGGTTTATTGCAGGAAAATGTTGCGTTTTAATCTCATTGTTGTATATATTTTGTTTAGGATAGAGTACTTCGATTGTTTCTTTAAAAGTTGCGCTATTCTTGATCATGTATATTTTTATTCTATTTTTTTTAAGGTTAATTTCTTGAGTTTGTGTAGTGCTCAATTCCTTCGCAGAATCTACACTCTGACTGCTCCTGACATTTATGTTCTTGGTCTATGGTTCTCGGTTTTGCGCATTTATTACATCTTATTATTTTTGAGTATTTTTGAGACTCTTTTTTTTTATATGTCCATAATTAAGGCATGCTGTACAAAATTTTATTTTTCATTTCGTTTTATTCAAATTCTCCTATTAGACCTTTGATTACCCCTTCCACATGCGTATATGCATGCTTACGGTATGTAACATCTGTATTATTTTTCTTTTAATCTTATTTGTGTGGAATCATCTGTTCTTACACATTTATTTGCTTTGTCCCAAAATTCAAACTCTACTCTCGCCATTCTTTTATTTACTTCTGTTATATTTTTAATTTTGATTTTAAATTCCTTGAACTTTTTTGATAATAAAATTGACATCATTATATTTGGTGTCTTGGATTCGATCATTGCATAGTATAGTCCGTTGTTTCTGTATATGTACTTGTTGTTTGGAAATTTTATTTCTTCTTTATTTTTTATTGTCCACGCGTTAATTTCACTTGAAGCGTCCATCTTTGTATTTATTTCTGAGTTTTTGGTCATGTTTGCTTTTTTACTATATTTTGTTTTGTCACTTTCAGCTTCCCTTTTATTTTTTTCTAATTTTCTTTTATTATTGATATCTTTGTTTTCAAATCCTTTGAAATTTTTATTTTTTCTAATTTTTTTTCCGTTTTTATTTATTTTAATATTATTAATTCATTGGTTTATGTTTTTGTTAATGTAGTTATATTTCTTTAAAGTTTTCCCCAGTATTTTATTTTAATTTGAAATTATAAATTAAACAATTTTGTGAAATAGAAATTTACGAAATTTATCTAACACCTACACTTGTTGAATCGTAGACGATAAATATACCGTAGTGTTAATGATAAACGTTGCCCTGCATTTATAGATCTTTCTCCAACATGTACCTCTTCAATAAGAGAACCAACCGTTGCCAGTAGTTTATCGAAAGCTTGGAGATTCATCCGATGGTAATTTGCGAATGCCTCGGTATCAGTTAACCGCATTTCACTAACTATATTATTGTAAAACCTTTGTGAATTTCGGTTAACATTTACTGGATTGACACCAAACCGCTTAACTACTAAGTTGGTTATATGCTATCATTACCTGGAACTTTTCTAATGTTAAGGTGCCGAAGAATGTTGGTAACTACTACTTTTTCAACTATCTCAATGGTTGGATTATTAAGAGAATAAATGAGATAATTATTTACTAACTGTTAGAAAGAGGAATCTTTCATTGAGTCGTTCTGAATGTGTGCACCTTTTCCAAACGATTTCTTCTGATATTTTATTAGAATCTATAATATAATTAGATCATTAGATCAGGAAATTAGTTTGAAATAAAAATTAGAATAAGCTTTGAAGATAGATCGCGGATTTTTATAATTAAGCCCGCTCATTTGGCTGCGTAGCTTAATTAATGAATAAAGTTTAGGATGAATGTTACGGTTACCTTTGGTCTGAGTCACAGGTATAGTTTCATTGATGGCGCGTTGAGTTGTTTTATTCAATTTAATTTTCTTCAAATGTCTGAAGGTAGAGATTGAAAAAACATCTGGAAGATTCTGTTTGACACGATTTTTAAAATTTCGGCTCATCGATCTATGTCTTTTGGCATTTTTCCTTTCATCTGGAAAACTGCTAACATACATCCTGTGCTAAAAAAGGGCAGTAAATCGGACCCTTCAAATTATCGCCCAATCGCTATCGTCTCGGTGCTTTTTTAAAGTACTTGAGACCATAATCAACTTCCAGCTGATGAAATATTTGGAAGCCAATCATCTAATCTCTGATCGTCAGTATGGTTTTCGCGGAGGGCGTTCAGCAGGTGATTTAATTGTTGTTGTTACTGAACAATGGAACAGAAGCATTCATCAACCTGGTGAATCTCAAGTCATTGCACTAGATATCTCAAAAGCATTTGATCGCGTGTGGCACAAGGGTTTGTTGTATAAATTGAGGGCAGTTGGGCTTCACGGTTCGTTAATTTTATGGATTGAGAATTTTTTTCTTTGTCGCAAAATCCAAGTGGTGGTGGATGGTGTGACTTCCGATCAACATCTTATAAACGCTGGTGTTCCTCAGGGATCCGTCCTTTTCCAACCCTTTTTCTAATTTTCATCAATGATCTTTTATCAGCAACTCTCAATCCAATATACTCCTATGCTGATGACAGCTCACTTTCCACCTCTTACAGTTTACCTTTTCTTCATCGCGAAACGATGTTCTTGCACAAAGAATGGCTATGAATGATCGCCTTACGCGAAATCTCAATTCCATTCTTTAATGGGGTGAAGCCAACAGAGTTGAATTTAATCCCAACAAGTTTCAATCCTTTGTTTTTTCTGGCCGAATTACGATGCAAGTTTTACTTTAATACATCCGAAATACTTACAATATATAAGACCTACATAAGACCCAGGTTGGAGTATAATTCTCATATTTGGGCTGGAGCACCGAAAACTCATTTAACTGCACTCGATCGGGTCCAAAACCGAGCATCTCGAATGATTGAAGACGTAAAATTATTATCTGATCTTGATTATCTTTCCCAAAGGCATAATGTGGGAGGCTAATGCTTGTTTTACAAGTACTTTCATGGTCATTATTCATCGGAACTTTATGAATTTATGCCTGGTTTGTCAAAGCCGGCGCGTAATTTAAGACGCCTGATACACCGATACAATCTGGAAATTAAATTCGCGAAGACCAATAAGTTTAAAAACTCATTTTTTGTTAGGGGTACGCGAATGTGGAATAAACTGAACGACGAGACGTTTCCATTGGAATACAATTTACAGAGATTCAAACTTAAACAACTATATCAAAAGTAAACAACTAGAAAACTGAAAACCTTTATTCCTTTTATTCCTCTCTCACCTTTTTCCCTCCTTATCCTTCCTACCTTTTGCAGTAGTGCTGTGTGTTTGTTGCTAAAACTTTCATATAAAGGATATACATACCTATATCCTAAGTGCTCTGAACATTTATATAAAAAAAAAAAAAGTTTTGTTTACTCTATGATCACATTAAGCGTGACGATTCTACCATTTAGAAGATGCTGAGGTCGATTTGTCTAATTTATATCAAACGTTAAGTATTGGACAAAAAGTTAAGAAAAAGGTTTCATGTCCGAATTCTAAGATGAAACGATTCAGTATCAAATTCTAGTAAATTAAAACTATTGATTCCACAAAATATTGATGCCAAGAAACTTAACCAACGATTTTTTAAACTTATTTAGGATCTAGTAAAGAGTACACTAGGAGGATCCACCAAACAACACATTTACCTCTAAACAAGTAATTAATTTAGGTTCCAAAGCCACAAATAAATTTATTTCCTCATTAAATTTTTTACTTTCATCTCAAACACCCCATCTCAACTACAATACATCACTCGAAAACGCTTTTTATTTTTTAGAGATTCATTTCAAATGTAATTAAAAATATGCCGCCAAAACTAAAATTTACAAAAACGTTAATGATTGTAAATAAAATAGGTAAACCTATGCGGAGTTATCTCATATGCATTGTATGAACACACAGTATTTTGGGTATGAGTAGAAAACCACACAGAAATGTGTCATACGCTGTACGATACGAGCATGTGAACGATTTGCTATAATTGTTTGGAAATTTGTTTTATTTTTTGGCGCTGTTTATAAATAATAAATTAATTTGGCTTAATAAAACTAAATAAAATAAAAATATATTAACATTTACATATTACATACTCGTATATCTATATCCATCAACTATATATACGAGTTATAATATAATAATTTGTCGCACACAAGTTTTATAAAATTTATTCATCCACCACCTCATTTGCTATCCTTAGAGAAATCTATTTTCACCGGTGTATGTATATTATAAGCATAAAAAGCTTATACATTTTTTTTTATTTTAATAATCATAAATTATAAATGTACATAAAACAGCTCTATGTACAATTTATATTTTACCAGAAAGTTTTAAATTATGGATATGACTACAGGAGACTCGGTATAACACGTTTTCTCTCCAATATTATGTAAGACAGTAATTTGTATGCTGTGCAAAGATGAGCTGTGCCATGATAGTTTTTTGCATTTTGAGCCATCTCCTTTGTTTTTTAAAGATAAGGTATAATGCAACTTCTTTCAATCCATTAGGTATACTTTCGCTTTGCCATACTAGCAGAATAAGGCCGAAAAAATAATTCCAAATATTATATCACCTCCGAATATCAACAGCTCAGAATGCCAGGAGAACAGATTCTTTTATGTCTCTGTAAGGCCAATGTTAATTTATTATGGGAAAAGTCCTCTATGCATATCGTTTAGTTTTCGTCGTACTGATGATGAAAAATTCTTTTAGGAACCGTAAGGCTCGTCCATGAACTAATTCTGCTGGTGAACACATTAAATCATTTAATTTGAAAATGCTTTAATTCAGAAAAGAGCTTACTCTCAAATGGGCTACTTTGCTCTGTCGTTATTGCAAGAAGTATCCCAAATCTTGAAATGTATTGCTCGACAAAACTCTTAGCAATACTGGTAGCGGTGTTTTCTTGAAGAAGGTATGTGAATAGATTTGAGGGCAAGAATTTTTGTCTCGACCGCTGAAGATAATAGTTACTTAACCAAAAAAGAATGCGAACATTCAAAATGATTTTAGATTATTATAGTTTTCTGTATGTTTTTGTAGACGATGTATATTCACTGATGGATGCAGCCAAAGAGACCAAATTTTACATATTTATTTTGTAATACATAAAGCAATAAAAAGATGTACATACAACAGTACATTAGTACATAATATCAAATAATGATTTTGAATACACAAAGTATAGAAGAGAACGATCGGGCCTGTTCATTCTCTCCGCTTTGAACTCTCATCGAGTTCAACTTCTAGTGGAATCGAGCATATTTTACTGATGGCTCGTTTATACACCCTTGTTTGGGTTTTAACGCCGACTACGCGGATTAATCCATCAGCTCCAGGGTTTACAGCTACAATTCTTCTCATCTGCCACTTCAGAAGGTTGTCATCCTTGACAAAAACAATTTGCCCAATTTTTATGTTTGGTTGCTGATCTTTCCATTTTCGCCGATGCTGAAGTTCTTGTAGATAATCCTTGAACCACATAATATCGCCGACAACGTTTACATTGCAAAGTTATACGATTACTTCTAACCGCCTCGATCTTTACTCCCATATGGCACATATGTTTTATTTCGTAAATTTTTCTTATATCTTCTTTGTTATCGAAGCTTAGCATGAATAATGGAAGAGGAATCCTTATTTCTTCATCCTCTTTCTTTGAATTTTATTGACGACATCAAGGATTTTAAAATCCCTTTCGCACAGTTCACTTCTAATGTCTTCTGGGTTGCATGATTGGTGTAAATTTCTAACCATAACCCTTATCGGTCGCGTATGCTTATTTTCATATGAATGCCACTGTTGTTGCGAACCGTTTAAATATTCTGTTAGATTTCTATAATCTGTCTACGTGTCTATTTTTATTTTCTAAAATTGATTGTTGTTCATCATTCTAATTTGAAAATTGATGCTGTTATCTTGTAATGACTTGTTAATGACTGAATAGTTTGTCACATTGCTAGGTATTATGGGGGAAGGGTTTTGCTTGCTTTTTTAGGTTCTTTAGTTTTTTGAAAAGTTGTATGTAATATTTGAAAAAATACTCGCATTGGCCATCTTCTGGTTCTGCGACTAGTCGTATAATTCGCACAACGTTGGTCAAAAGAATTAAAGCCTCATATTATCTTATTGTAAAAACTTATTGTACAAATTTTTGGGTTTTCGGTTACGTTGTTAGTTTCACTGAAATGATACATCGATGATATTAAATGAACCACTCTTCTTTTTTTGGTACATATGATATAAGAGTAAGGTTGTTTATAAAATCGTACATGGTAGATCCGATCTTTTTAGCTTTACTCGTTTGAAAAAGTACGGGTATTTGGCGTTTATTCTTTTTTATTGTACCGACATAAGTGAGATTATTTTTTTCTAATTCTTCTACCAATTCAATTGATGAGAACCAATTATCTGTAGTTATATTTCAATTTGTTCCCTTTATACAGTCACTCAGCCTCAAAACGGAGATGGTGGGTTTACTTTATTGGGATAAAGCTGCATGCACTCCAAGATTGTCTGAATTTTTACCACCATAAATATATCCGTTATATAGGTATCCATTTGTTGCATCGGTTAGCACCATGAACTTTATACCACATTTGGCGGGTTTCATAGGCATGTACATTTTATTTTACAACTATTTTTAAACTTTAACTTTAACTTTAACTCAACAGTATTCCGAAAAAAGAAACAAATGTGTACAATGTCGCCTAGAAATTTTAATTTTTCCATAGCATTTAAGTAGGGCTTGCGAGTTGATTTTTTCATTTTTGTTAATAAAGCATTATCCATTCAAAAATGGAAAACCCGCAAGGAAAAGTAGGATTTTACACATAAGTTGATTTCACAAATGAATCCCACATTTTCCTCGTCGATATGTAATAGCACAATCAAATGCCACTCAACATATGTAACGGGTGATTTATGTAGAGGTTCTTTTTTCAATAGGGATTTTATGACAGATCATTTGTGAGTCGTGTCAAACAGATATGGTTTTTCTGGTCAGTATTGTTTGACATTTCATCATGGAAAGACTTAGCCCGGCACAGGTCTACAAATTATTCAGCCATATTTAAAACAATTTTTGCAAAATGTTGTTCGGTGATGAGGCCTATTTCTGACTTAATGGCTACATTAATAAGCAAAATTGCCGTATTTGGGCTGAAAAGTAACCCGAATAGGTTTATTTAAGAGCTACCATTATATCCAAAAAAACACGGTTTGGTTCGGTTTATGGGCTGGAGTCATCAGTCCGTATTTTTTCAAAAAGAAGGCCGTAACATAACTGATTGGCGCCCATTATTGTGCCTTAAGAACGGACTATTTGCTATCTGACATTGAAACCCGTGATCTCAATGACATTTGGTTCCAACAAGATGATAGCTAATTGCCACACAACCCGTGAAATCATGGCTTTATTGCGAGAACAATTCGGTAAACAGTTAATTTTACGATTCGGACTAGTGATTTGGCCACCTAGATCATGTGATATCACACCTTTAGATTTTTTTCCTTTAGGGCTACTACAAGCCGGTTACGATTGAGGAATTAGAAGCCAACATTACTCGCGTCGTTGGCGAAATACCACTCGAAATGCTCGAATGTATGATCGAAAATTTGAACTTCAGAATGGTACGGGCAACATTTGAAAGAAATAATCGTAAAAAATAAATGTAAAGAATGGTTCTTTTGTATGATAATAAAGATTACTCGATAAAATGGAATTTAATTTTAATTTTTGAAAAAGTACCTAAATAAATCACCCATATTAAAATAGGAAAGTGTAAATGAAAACGCACTTATAGAATTTAAACACAGTTCATGTGAAAATACTAAACTTTATTTGTGATTAAAATAATTTTTTTTTTTCTAAAAACTATATTAATTACTGATAATAGTATATGATGAGCGATCGTAGGTCGTCTGGAATTGTTTGAGCAGTTCCAACCTTCTTAAAAAGTAAAAGAAACATCCCTAATTGACAGTTTTTATTGAAAATATGCAATTAAGTAATTTGTATAACAATCCCAGCTCCTCAAATATATGGTGAAGATTTAAGTGCTTCAACCTTTAACAACTGTATTTAAAAGCTTATTACAATTTTTGAATAATTTAATATTTAAAAAACAGTAAAATATTTTTGATACTAACGGTTCTATTAAACCAAAACCCGATCGAAAATCTTTTTGGTCTAATAAGGCAAAGAGGAAGAGTAGGAAATCGGGGACAAATAATGTCAATTAAGTTTTTAAGAAAGTCAGCCTTAAGTAATTTCATGATGACAATGATATATTTTTATACAAGATCTGCAAGTATTCCACCATTTAAAGAACCATTAGAAATACCATTACCTTAATATGAACACAGTGATAATGTAGATGATTTTGCAGATACATCCATCTCGGACAACTATGTTACGACGATTATGACACTATTTCGAAAATAAGTAGGTAAAACAAGAAAATGATGAATTCTGAGTATTTTATATTTATGAAAATCTATGTTAGTAATACTAGTTTTGGCTCACTGCGAGCTCCAACGGTATTATTATTTGAATTATGTAAAACGCATATTCAAATATTTGAAGAACTATTTAACGAGCATTGTAATGTGAAATTACAAGAAACAAATCATTGATCGATGTATATGTATTGATTCCTCCAACGGAGATTCAAATTATAAAAATTGGTTAAGTTCAACAAATCCTTCTTCTAAATATAATTATAAGTTACTAGATTTCTTAATATTAGTGCTTTTAAGAAAGCACAACAAATGGATAACAAGAAACTTTCTATGACAAGAAAGTTGAAAATAAAATAAAACTTATTCAAATAAGATAAGACATACTAAATAAAATTAATTATTTTAAAAATCAATTTGTTTGTAAATGTTTTTCTATATCCATATTATTAAGGAAAATACCACACGTTCGTTTTTACTGTGTTAATTCAAAAATCGAAGAAATTTAAAAATACGGTTGATAACCCTTTCTATTTTTATTTGGTTAAATACATATCAAATTTTAACAAATACTTAAGCAGACAGTAGACACATAATATTATATTGTATTATCGCTAAACCAACAACAATGCCGTCTGCAAATCTTATATATAATATATATATATATATATATATAGTTATAATGGTTGCGGCCGATTATAACAAAGTTTATTTTTCGTTGGGAACGTACCGGGTTTACAAAAAAAAAATAAATAAACGTTCTTCTTCCGTTATTTTACTTTACACTTTATTTTTGTTAAGTTACATTAACAATTGCCAAACTAAAACTGATTTTATATAATGCAAATCGGAAAATTTATAATATGTTTAAAAATATGATGAGTTTAATAATTTAATTTTTTAATTTTATGGGATGAGGTCAATACCTCAATTTACTCAATTATTATGCATATTGCATTTATTATGCATATTCGATATAATGCTATTGTCGTCAACAATGAGGTTTATTGCTGCGTTAGCTGTATATCGATGGTGTGGACGACCTGCGCGTGTGTTTGGTTGGAATATGGGTAGGTGAATGTAACTCCTCCCTCCGAAGATTGATGTCGTCCTCGACGTCATTGGTCTGAACGTTCACTTGGATATGTTGGTTAAATCCTTTGATGGTTTCTTTAATTTTTGAAGATGATAGTTTGTTTTTTCTATAAAGATAAAAAAAAATTGAGCTGATCGTAGCGGTCAGTATTAGTGTGGAAGTTGCTATCGAATAGTCGCGAATTCTTGTTGACGTTTGATGGTCTTCCAACATTTTGATGTTTTTGATTGTTTGTTGCGATAATTGTGGTAGAGTGACAAATCGTTCCATTGATGTATTTAAAGTAATTCCGTCAAATGGCTGTATTATTATTATTTTGTGGGTTTTTATCTTGTTTTCGTTCGAGTATGTTTGTTCATTGATTGTTACTGAACAGTTTTTGAAGTTTAACAGTTTCTTTCCTTTAATGACTGGATTGTTGATATTGCAATTTGTTGTTAGTTTCACTCCTGCTTCCGATGAAACGTATAGATATTCGCCTTCTAAGAAATCTATTTCATCATGTGGTCCGACTTCCATTGTTTTACAGTTTGCGTCGATATTTAGTATTAGTTTTGGAATACATCCGTGTGTTATATTATATATTTGTTCTTTTTGACAATAATAAGTTCGTTCTATTATTGGGCAAGGTTTGTTTATTTCCATGTAATTTTGGGAATTTAGGATAATGGTATTGGTTTTAGTTTTTATAATTTCGTTATTATTTATAGGAATTGGTTTTATTCGGTAATAAGTAAGAATTTCTCGAAAAAATTGTGGAATTTCGACTGCCAAAATTATGTTTGGATGGTTATAATACGCTTTAATTTTTAGCATGGAATATATTTGTTCTTCAGATGCAATATTAATACTGTTTTTATTGAAATGCTTCTTTACATAGTTCATTTCTTCACCGTCCAGTATGTGTCGAGATATTACATTTATTTTTGCAAATGTAATAACTTCGTGTATGTCATTTATTTGGTCCTGTAAAAGTTCAATGTTATCATCTAATCTATAAAAATATTCTTCTAAACCGTTAGCTTCTAATATTGTTTTTGTTATTTCTTTATTTGTTTCAATAATTTTGTTTAATTGTTCAGTTACTAAATTAATATGTCTTGTCGTTTGTTCAAATCTTTCTATCATTATGTCATTCAATATAACTTGTTGGTTCTGTAGCTGTACTACTTTGTAATCTCCGTTTCCTAACTTTGTTACGGCATTTTGTATCTGTATTAAATCGTCGTTGTCTAGGTTACCTGTAATACTTTTTATTAATGAACCTAATGGGTTGATTAATCCTCGTCTGTTTCTCGTGATTGGTAATATATTATCTAATGATTTTTTAAGTTTATCATATTTCCTGTATGCTATTTTAACTTTATAGTTTGGTAATGCTTTGTTTGATATATGATCCAATTGTTTAATGTTTTTGTTAATATTTTCCAAATTAATTTTTAAATCCTCTAATTCTATTATATGAATTAGTTTTGTATAGCCTGTGACTATGCGTGCTTGTCCTAAGTTTAATCCGATGATTCCTTTAGTGTTACTTACGTCGAAAGTTTCTATCGACTGTTGTGAGGTCGTCTGGAGTATCCTGTAATTCAGATATTATATTGTTCGGGTCAATATGTCTATTAGTATTTCTCTTCATTTGATTTTTGTGTACTTTACGTTTATTACTATCTATGCTAATCTGGTTATCTTTTACTACTATATGTTTTATATGTTTAGGTGCTAACTTATCTCGAGTCAATTGCTTTTCATATACTACGTCACCTGGTTGGAATTTTCCGGGTTCTTGACGATTTTTATTTAATTTTTCAATGGTTTTTTCTTTAGATTTCCTGTAACTTTCCGAAATTGTTTCAGATAAATGTTTGAATTTTTGTCTAATAGCTTCAAGATACTCGTCGGTTTGTTCTTTGTAGTCTTTAATAGAAGTTTTAGTAATAATATGTCCTCGATGTAATTCAAATGGGGTTAATTTTGTTGCAGAATGTATCGAATTATTGTACGCTAAAATGGCTTCGTCCATCAAATCTCGAATTGTTATGTTTTTGTTTTTCGAATATATTATACGTACTAACTCCGTTAGAGTGTTGTGTAGTCTTTCTACAATTGCGTTTCCTGTTGAAGATTTCGCGGTGGTCGTGTGTAATTCTATATCAAACATTAACGTAAAGTTTTTGAATAATTCGGATGTGAATTCTGTTGCACTGTCCAATATGAGTTTATTTGGTAATCCTTCTACCGAGAAAAATTTTGTGAATTTATTTATCATAGTTGTTGATTTTCTGTCGCCTATTTCGAATATTGTGGCAAATCTTGAGAATTCATCTATGATTGTTAGGAATGTTTTGCTTCGTAGGGCAAAGGTGTCGGCATGAATTGTTTCCATGGGACCTTTTGGGGTTTCCGAAATTTTAAATTTGATTGATATTGGATTTCTTTCATATTTATGCAGGTTACACGTTTCGCATTGTTTGACATAGTTTGATATTAATTCTTTCATCGTTGGAAAATAGTACTGCCTTTTAATTTTGCTTAGGTTTTCTTGAATTCCACGGTGATTTAAATTATGAGTTTTTATTATAATTTCTGTTTGTTTTTGGTAATCGCATACATCTTGTAGAAATTTAGTACTTCTTACTACTTTTAAACCTGAATCTTGAAATGTTGATTCAAAAACTTGTTGCATCTGTTGAAATATATTGTTGTCGTCAGTATAAACTGCGGTTATTGATTTTTTATTAATATATTTCTTAAAAATTTGTACGATATCGTCATCTGTATAGAGTTTTTTACGTATTATATGACGCCTGTTTACGCTGTGTATTATCTTTAATGTTTCTTTCAATTGTTTGTAATTATCGTCGACTATAATTACTAATTGATTTCTGAATTCATTTAAAATAGTATTAGTTTCATGAATTCTGTTTAATATGGTTCTTGGGTTTGATAAGCCGTCAGTTCCAATGTCCATATTATAAAGTTGATGATAAATATTTTCATCAATATTTAAATTTAATTCTAGGCCTAGTGTGTTTTTATTTTGAACTGTTTCGTTCATGTTTATTTCATTTGAAGTGAGTAATTTTGGATTCCTTGCTCCTTGTACTTTTTTAAATTTAGATTCTCTAATGGAATCAATTGTATTTGGGAAATTTAGATCACCATTTTTTAAATATTCGTTTAAATTATTTATTTCGAGTCTTGATAGAGCATCAGCGTTTACATTTGTTGTGCCTTTTTTATATATGATTTTGTAATCGAACTCCTCTAATTTGAGTCGCCAGCGCACAATTTTGGATGTTGGATCCTTAGCGTTAAAAAGCCAGACCAAAGGTTTATGATCCGTTATAATGTTAAATTTTCTTCCATATAAATATGGTCGAAAATATTTTGTGCTCCAAACAATTGCAAGTAGTTCTTTTTCAATTGTTGAATAATTGGACTCTGTTTTGGAGAGAGTTCTTGAAGCATAGGAGATAGGTAAATCTTTGTCTTTGTCTCCTTGCGATAGTATGGCACCTAACGCATAGTTTGATGCATCGGTTGTTAAATTAAATTCCTGTGTAAAATCGGGATACCGTAGAATTGGTTCCGATGTTAGTAGCTCTTTACATTTGTCAAAACATTTTCGATAATCTTCGTTTATTATAATTTTGGTATTCTTGGATAGACAGGACGTTAAAGGTTTTGTTATATGCGCAAAATCTTTAATGAATTTCCTGTAATAACCAATGAGACCTAAGAAGCTTTTTATTTCTTTAGAGGTTTTTGGTATTTTAAAACTCTTAATCGCTTCAATTTTAGAAGGATTTGGTTTGACACCGTCTTTTGTAACGATATGGCCTAAAAATCCTATTTCCTTTTGTAGAAAATGAGTTTTATCCATTTGTATTTTTAGGTTTGCTTGTTCTAATCTCGAAAAGACTTTATATAGATCTTGCATATGTTCTTGTAATGATGCGCTATAGACGATTATGTCGTCCATATAGCATAATACATTATTGCCTTGTAATTCGCCAAGAACGTTGTCCATAACACGCTGGAATGTGCTTGGGGCGTTCTTTAGGCCGAATGGCATTCGAGTAAATTCGTAATGACCAGATTCGATTGAAAAGCCAGTTTTTGGAATATCTTTCGAATGGATTTCAATTTGGTGAAACCCTGCAGCTAGATCTATGGTTGAGAAATAGATAGATCTACCTAGTTTATCTAATATACTATTGATATTAGGTAATGGATATTTATCGTCTATCGTTTGCTTATTTAATTGACGAAAATCGATAACTAATCTCCATTGTTTATTACCGTTGGAGTCAGGTTTTTTTGGCACCATCCATATAGGTGATGACCAAGGGCTATACGACGGTCGTATGATTCCATTGTCCAATAGTTTAGCTATTTCGTTCTTAATCTGTTGTTTTTGGTGTTCTGGGTTTCTATATTGCTTAATGAATACGGGTTTTTTGTTATTGAGATTAATCTCGTGTTTGACGTTGTTCGAGAAGGTTAATGAATCGCCTTCTTTGTAAAAAATATTGTTAAATTGTTTACACAGTTTTTGAATTTTGCTAGTTTCTTCTTTATTTAAATGCTCGAAATTAAAAATTTTATTGTTTAAAGTTTCATTAGTTTCATGATTTGTGTGGAAATTTATTTCATCATAGTTGTTTTCAAATATTTCCACTTGTAATGGTTGCATTAGGAAAATTTCTTTGGGATTATTTTCATAATTAATTATTTCGACATACGCATGGTATGGTTTGTGAGCTGTATAAATTCCTTCTTGAATGAATACATTATTCTGTAATTGAACTGGTTTAATATAGAAATTTCCTGATTGTATGTTTATTGGAATCTCTATAAGTTTTTTGTTTAAACCGTCTAGAAATAATGGTTGTATACACGATGTAATTTTTTGTTTTAATGGTAGGGAAAAGTATTTATTTTGTAGACAATTTTGGTCTAAAAGAATATTAGCTTGAAGTTCGGTAAGTGTTTCGAATCCGATCAATCCATCATAGATCTGATGAAATTTTAACAGTTAGAGAGTAATTGGCTTATTTATTTCATTAAATTTAATAACTGTTTTAAGTGATATAGTTGTTTCTTTGAATAGAGATTTAACAGTAATGTTGGTTGGTTCTATTTGAGATTTTTCTACGTGAATTGGGTTTATATATGACTTGTTGGCACCTGTGTCAACTAAAAATTTTAAGATTTTGGAATTAGAAGTTAAAATTATGAAAGGTAAATGGGCGGTTTTAATGAGATTTAATTCGTTTCGTCGTCCGAGGCTGGTATCATAAAATTTTCGTCATCGATATTGGTTTCAATATTAAAATTTTTGTTGATTGCTGGTTTGTATTCGTTTTTAATTTCTTTTTTTATTTGAAATCCTGGATTTGGATTATGATTGTAGTTAGAACATTGTGGGAATGATCTATAATTATTATAGTTGGTATTCCGTGTAGGAATATTATTATGGTTGTATGCGTTGTACATTACTGGGGGTTTAAAATTGTTTTGCAATTTTGGAGGGTAATAATTTTTATTGTGAGTGTTATAATTTTTATATTGGGTGTTATAATTTTTGTTTGGGACGAAATTTGTTGTAGGGGGTTTCAACTTTTTGATGTTGATTTCTTTATTTATGAAGTCTAAGGCTTCAGTTAAGCTTTCAGGGTTTTTGGCTCTGAGCCAACTTCCAAAGGGTTCTTTCAATCCAGCGGTAAATATTATTAATCCAGTTTTTTGGTACTGTTTTATTTGATATTCTATCACATCTTTACTTTCACATGTTAATTTTATTTGATTCGTAAGTAAGCTTATTATATTAACGATTTTTTCATATAATATTTGAGGCTCTAAATTAAGTTTTATTAGTCCGTACAATTCAAATTGTAAATTAGTTTCATCACGTTTATCCGCGAATTTACTCGTGAGGTGTTTTTTAATCTCTGTCCAACTAGAACTTTTCACGTTATGGTTTATTAATGATTGACTCGCTTGTCCTACTATTTTTTGTCTAATACTTTCTATTATTAATTTGTAGTAGTTACTTTCTTTTAATTTCATACAATGTTTTAAAGTCTGATCTACGCTTTCTATAAATCTATAAACGTCAGTCTTGCTGCCGTCAAATTTATCTATATTATTAGTTATCTTTTGTATCTCAAAGAGTGCTAAAGTTTCTTTTAATATTTCCTCCATTTTTGTTTTTACTAACTGTCCTAATTTAATTGGTGTTACGATATTATTCGTTTGATCTACTACTGACATGAACTTTAAACAATATTAATATATATCTAATTTTTGAACGAATCCGTCTTCACAATCGTTTTGTGGGGATTTCTAATTCACTTTAATTAATCCAACTACACGATAAACCGTCGTGGGGATTATAATATTTTTACAAGATTTTTTTGTAATCTTGGAGTCTAATTTGCACAATTTTTAACTTTAACTTAGAGGTTAGTATAAAAGGAAAATAAATGGAAATAACTCACCACGCCAAAAATATCTTGAAAAAACTAGTTTTCATTGTTCCGGGGATTGATGATCAGGCAATCTCGAAAGCAAATGTCCAAAGCTTTTTGTTGAATTTTTGGTGGTTTTTTTTTTTTCACAAATTTGTTATATTTCTGCGCTTGCCTCTGGTGGGGGCTATGACCAGAAATCTATGTTAATATTTAGTTACTTAGAACTTTTTTCACTTTTTTTTTTTTTAACCGTTTTTTTTTCACTGCGCCAGTTATAATGGTTGCGGCCGATTATAACAAAGTTTATTTTTCGTTGGGAACGTACCGGGTTTACAAAAAAAAAATAAATAAACGTTCTTCTTCCGTTATTTTACTTTACACTTTATTTTTGTTAAGTTACATTAACAATTGCCAAACTAAAACTGATTTTATATAATGCAAATCGGAAAATTTATAATATGTTTAAAAATATGATGAGTTTAATAATTTAATTTTTTAATTTTATGGGATGAGGTCAATACCTCAATTTACTCAATTATTATGCATATTGCATTTATTATGCATATTCGATATAATGCTATTGTCGTCAACAATGAGGTTTATTGCTGCGTTAGCTGTATATCGATGGTGTGGACGACCTGCGCGTGTGTTTGGTTGGAATATGGGTAGGTGAATGTAACTATATATATATATATATATATATATATATATATATATATATATATATATATATATATACACATATACATTTTTCGATCCTCGATTCTTCGCTTCTCTTTCGAATACACCACTTTTGATTTATATTAAGTTATATTATCACATATACATACAAAGCTGCTAAATTATATAAAATGCAATAATTTAAAAGAGCGATCTCAAGAGTAAAAAAAAATAATCTAAAATTTTTTCTCTCGCATTTTGCGATTATAACCCCATATGAACATCATAACCCCAGAAAAAAACTATACAAAATTTTATTCCTTGGTTTACTTCTGTATATATTATTTTTTCTGTGCACTGAGAATGTAATTATTTTGGCAATTAGAAATGAATTGATTGAACAAATCTGATACAGCTGCTGTCGGATCTTTAATAATTCTATCGCCCCTATCATTTGGATTATCGAATCAAGAAACGTTTTAAGCTCATAGTGAGCCGAAATATATCTCTGCCGTAGCCATCCGTTGAAAACATTGATGCCAGATCCTCGTGTGATGGTTTGAACACGCCGCTCAGAAACGGGAGCCCAATAAAAGCGTACAACTCAATATCATCAATCTTTTCTAAAAATGATAAAGATGTGTTTGTATATTTCGATCTAGCTGCCGCCAATTTGAAATTCGTCCATTTTAAAATACTGTCTAACATATCTTTGGTGAATAAACGTTTCCAAATTTGTATTGG
Organism: Tipula confusa; assembly: GCA_963556175.1. Lineage (NCBI taxonomy): Eukaryota > Metazoa > Arthropoda > Insecta > Diptera > Tipulidae > Tipula > Tipula confusa. The sequence continues at coordinate 119,065,122 of OY744476.1, forward strand.
TGATGCTAAACTCCAATGTCCTTAACCGGCCCTTTTAGCCCTCTTCCCTGTATTGCAATATTTAAAGCACGCGTACGTCCACTTCTAGATGGTCCTTTTCTTGACCATTTGAATTGATCCTGTCCATAAACATATTGATTAATTGATGCATCAATATCATCATCGCAAAGAGACTCATCACTGCCGCTAATACGGTCTGATAGTATTGTATCATCGGGTTCTTCTACTCCATCATTGTCTTGTAGATTATACATCAGTTGCAGAAATTCTGCATTCTCAAGGCCATAACATTCACCATCATCCTCGTCATCAGAGAACATCGGGCTGATCGGTTCCACACAAGGCACATTAGCCATTATATCGAGAAAAAAATTAAAAGATTGAACAACACAAAATAGTCAAACAATATACTTATAACTGGTATTCATGGGTCAATTGACCCATGCACGTAAAATTTAACTAATACCGAACTAAAAAAATACACAACCGAATGTTACGCAGGTTCACAATGTCCTAAATAGAAAAGTCACAAATGATAGGATAAAACGAAACCAAAATAACGGTGTTATTTCAAAAATAAAAACCGGTTTGGGTCAATTGACCCATCAATACCAGTTAAGGGTTAAATTTGATTAAATAGATTTTTTTTTATAATCAAAAAATGCAAAAATGCATAACTAAAATTACTTGAATGAATCTATTCATATATATACAAAACTGCATAATGTTTTACTTATATGGCACTGTCCATATTGAACATCATCCTTTTCTAATATCCAGATCATTTAAGGTATTAATATTATTTTTTTAAAAAAAGTGGTAATTATACTGTTAGGAATAATGCTCGTTACGAAATAAGAATACTGAGCATGTTTCATACATTTAGAGCTCATAAAGAATTATGCCGAAGAGCATTCTATTTCATGGCACCGTTTTTATATAAAAAGTATTACATTTTTAAAAGGGTTTTTGGTAGCCATGAAACAATGGCTACTGGCTATTAAAAATGTAGGTTTTAGTTAGTGTGGAATCTTGATTAAAATCTGGACTTGAATTATTGGTGATTCAGATGAAAAGTAAAACAATTTTTGGAAATATTGTAAATAAACAAAACATAATCATAGCTTTATGTTTTTTTTAGATATTTGGCCTTTATTAACAAACGTATTTTTCTTGTTTTTTTTTGTTTTTGAACCCTGCAATCTTTTCTGGGGCCGAAACCATCACAACTCTTTCGCGGTTAATTTTAAACGTCCTACCTTACGCTCTTACCAGCCAAATCTTGGACGCACGAATACAGGTTGGTTTTTTAAAATCCAACTGCACGTTGCATGGCTCGTCAGCCTGTACTGACATAGACAATGGTTCGGCTCATGGATTCTGCACTCCAACAGGGGGTCATAGTTGTGTTCTTCGTCATCACCGATCGTAATCAGGCGATGACAAATCACTTTTGCAACCCTCCCCCGTTGGGATTAACAAACGTATTGTTTTTTGTTTTTTTTTGATTTTATATATAAAATTTTCGTTTCTTTTTTAAATTATTTCTTTTTACTTTTCTTTTTAATAACTCGCTTTAATTTAATAATTTTTGATTTTGTAATTTTAAACTTATTATTTTATTTTATTGTCACTCCTAACACATGCTCTATTTGAGTATCATGAAGTGTACTACTTCATTATTTTTATTTTTGCTATTCTTGTAATTTGTAATAAGATGTACTAATTTAATTTGTTGCTAATAATATTTGTAAAATCGTATATAAGAATTTAATAATAATAAAATAATAAAATTTACCATAATATTTCTTAGTACGGTCTTTCATGTTGCCGTTTGTTAAAGTTTGTGAATATACTCAAAAAAAATAACCAACCAGCTGAGTATAACAAAAAACGTTACACTGGCCAAATCACTGTATGTACGTTGGGGTCGAATGGGATAAGCCCAGCACGTAATATACATATATGTTTTCCTGATTAGATTATATAGCAGCGAGTAAAATGTTCATTATAGTTGCTCTGCAATAATTTGCTTTTTTTGGAAATACTTTTTCATTTCCAAATTACAATAACTACAACATGAGCAAAATGTAATTAAATATGCGAGTTTGAGGCTACTATCGCTTTTCGACTTGATTTCATAGTGCTGTCTAGCACAATATTACGAGCATGCTTGATTGTTGATAAGGTAAAATTCACCAATGGTCCAATTTTGACCAGTCACAGAATATAATTCGAGCATTAATCTACTTAATATTCTATAAATACAACTATAATTATATAAATTTCAATGGCATTCGAAACACCCAATTGCCGTTGGTTACACACAAGTTTTAATCATACGTAGACAATTCTCAACACAATTGCAAACCATTAACATTATTCATAATTGATTCGATTAATTATTCGAATTCATTACAAAATGTGTGTAGTTGACATCTTTTTATAGTAGTTATCTCTGAATATTTATTGAAATTCGATAATAAATTATTAATTCTCGTATAATGTTGTATTATACTCGTAGGTATTCATTTTTTGTTCATTGTAGGTGGACAGATTATGTCATGTATGGCACGACAAAAATACATGAATAGAGCAAGCACTAAAATAATGGTGTAAGGTGATTTATAATGTAAAATTTACATCACAAATTACAAACTGAATTATAAATCAATAATAATTTACATCGTCTGTACTCGTACACTATAATTTTGCTGTGTAATTATACTACCTTTAGATTTTAAAACACTGAGTTCTGTTAACATTTTTTCTAATGTTAACCCAAAAGAAGTAAAAGGGGGTCCGATTTGACTGTCTATACTTTACTTATCTGATTTATTTGTACAACGGTATTTTGTTGTGCACTAAAATTTTAGTATTATCCCAAAAAAGCCACTGTTGAACATATACACTGGAACAATTTTTTTAACTTTTATTTTATAAAATAGAGGAATAATGTTCTCAGCCTTAGAGGTGTAAGGCTTAAGTATAATATTATCAAACTGTATTTATAGTCCTGCAGTTTATCTATTCTGCAGCTTGTCGAACGCCGTGGCCAATTGTGTATACAATTGTTCGTTGGGATAACTTAACCTAAAACGATCGTCAATTGTACAAAAATTGTCTTAAAGTAAAGGATCACCTGTGGCCTGTAAAGATCTTGTATGATTCTTCGATATATTACTTTTTCATTTGAAACTCGCAATAGCCTAAATTTCTTTCGTGTTTCATTTGACAAAGTTTGCAGATTACTTTTTCGATTATTGTATATCTTTTAATTTTGCTGTTTAAATACTGTAATCTTCTAATAACTTCGGTAGCTGTAGCATACTACTGTTTGATGGTCAAATTAGGGTTTTAATCTACCTTTCTAATGTCGGGGCTACTGCCTTTTCCTAAGCGCCCGTCTATGCGCCATAATAGGCCTTCCCACAACTACCCCTATCCAGTTTTAGTTCTTGACGTTCGAGTGATCAGGCATCCAGATGAACTGAATTGATTGATTGATGAGATTGTGAGACCAAGTGCTTGTTCCAGGTAATGCCGGTCCTATTCCCACAGTATTTTTACATTTAACAAACGGAAGGATAGGAGGGATTTTCCAAATATTTATATTTCTATAAATATATTTCTATGCAAGATAGAGACGACCTAACTTCAGAAACCTCATGATCATTACGGCACAATTTTATTCTATTTTTGTGGTGTAGAGAAAGGAAAGGTATGTCAGTAATGATAGAATTGGTCCGATTTCTCGGTAGCCAATACTCAAACTACTGTTAGCATAAGACAATAACAATTTTATTGAACTGATCTGCATTCTGTTTTCTATATTATGTCATCTCCAGCAACTCCAGTGTGCCACCATTCATCTGCAAAAAAAACAAAATATTTTAACGGGCTAATTTCTGCAAGCTGTAGACTAATAAATTGGATGTCATTCGTAGATATCACAATATGCCTCAACCAAGTCAAAAGTTCCTAAAACGCTTTTCTTTCAGCTTGGTACACGCTGCAGTAGTCAGGTAGATAGACAGAAATATTTATATATGCTCGAGCTCTGACTTTATCTTCCATAATTTAGGTTTCTACTTCTAATCTATTCGGTCAAGACTTTTGAAGAGAATAAGGTTTATGAGTTGTCTATGCGGTGCTGACCACCAACCGCTCACTCTATACATAAGAATATGTCTTACTAGAGATCGCATATGTTACCAAGTGGCTATCTGCATGAGTACACAGCTATAGTAGCTGTATTTACTCTTTTTTTATGATAAACTTATAAGGCCCATAAATCTCGCCATTTACAGTAGCTGAGAAAACTCCCGAGGTTTTATGCTTCTTAGTAAATAGTACCAGCTCTGTCTAAGATGGATTGATTCCATGTCCACACATGCTGGTCCACTTTTTAATAATTATGAGCGCATTTTGCAAAAAATTAAAGTTTTTTAGGTCTTAGATCCTTTAAGAAAGACATGCGAAGTCGAGCCACCGATTTAAACTGACAAGTGAGTTTACATGAGAAATTTTAAAGATTCCTCGTTGGAAGCTACCCATGCACGCGATTTAAACTGAGCCACCCGATTTAAACTGGCAAGTTAGTTTACATAAGAAATTTCAAAGATTCCTCGTTAGAGCTACCCATGAAATGTCAAATCATTAACTAAATGACTTATACTATTTGGGTTGGTGGATAGAATCTTCATAAAACGAGAAGTCTCTGAGATTTCCTCCATTTTTTCACAAAATAATAACCAAGATTTCCTTTGTGTCTTCCTCAATTTTTTCTTGTCAATCTCATGTCCTCCTTATACGAGTCCAACTCCTAAACCTCCTTAGTTCTTTTAGCCATTTTAAAGGTTCTTCTTCACGCTTATCTATCAGTTTCTAAATCTTTGAACCACCAGGCTGGTTTCCGCTTTTCTTTAAGGGTAAGCATAATTAAACGATATATTTCAGACGCTTTTGATAGTATCCTCTATACAACACAGATCTTCAACTGTCACTGGGGGTTTCAAACAAATCTTGAGATTGTTTGTTTATATAAAGGTGGCTGGAAAAAGGGTGTCCCTTCAGTCAGATTTTGTTGTTGCCAATATCCAGGCTGACCGCTGTTATATTACTATTGCTGTATTGAGTAAGATGGAAAATATTTAGGTTACTTTTAGCAATCCTGCCAAACAAGCATACAATTCCCGTTTGAATGATTAGGGTTACTAGTCTTAATGATCTTAAAGATTTCATCCAGGCACTTTTACTCGGTTGGTAGCCAAATGCGTATCTTTGGCATACTAGGGATTTCTTATCGGCAAATGCCGCAATTCTTGCGCCAAGCCACATCGCGCCCTTCAGCTATTGATTTTTTATCAAGATCAACATTTGTCTCATTTAGGCACGCAATTAGGTTTTATGCACCTCTAATACTATCCTGCGTCTCTACAGGATGGTTCTGGATTTTCTCCAATGATCTATAAAATTACGGTATTTGCTGCGTAAAAAACTCTCTTCCACAGTTTCAAACCTTCAGTTCCACTTGAAAAGTTAGCACGGATCGCTTTACTCCTAAATCGATGAACGATAATCTGAAGGCTTATTGTAAATAACCGTGCTTTTGGTTAAAAAATGTGGTCATATCACACACATCAGTAATAAATTGAACAGAATTTTATGAAATATTTATTTAGAATGGAGGGCATAAATTATATTGCTCCACGAAACAAGATTAATACAGTATAGGTTTTTCTTCCTAAATCACGATTAAATCAAACCACAACGAAGTAATGACATTCAATATTTCATTGTGTATACATAGCCGCTTTGTATACAAACACCAGTCAAATATTTTAAAAATAAGTAACTTTGGTGGCATATTTGGATTAAAACCAGCGTTGTATACATACTATATGCCTTTAATCGTTTCATATTTTCATTTTTTGTTGGCAATTTTCCAAAAACTTTATAAATCATATAGAGTTAAATCATTTATCATAGATACAGAAAAAAAATACACAACCCAGCCAAACCGCGTAAATTTTGTTTGTATAGCGCTTGGAATCATCGTGCATAACATATAAATGGCATACCATCAGATATGATGGTGAAATTGAAATTAAATATCTGTAAATTTTATAAATTCGATAATAAATTTTCATTCCAGCGAAAACAAATAAAAAATTAAATAGGAAAATATTTCATATCAAATACAATGCAAATTTATTGTGCGATCATTGGCAACCACACAAACGGGGAATTTAGGGTTCAGTACATTTATCAAAATATTCATGTGTCTAACTTACTGTCTATAAATATAATGTCTAGTTTAATAAAAATCGGTCGAATTTTCGATAGATCATTTTTAATTATTTGTTCGATCCAACCACCCACCAAACCAATCTATTCTAATTCCATTTTCCAATTAAACTCAAATTAAGCATCAAACATCAATTTTCTCACATAAAACTGAAATTAAATTTGAAAAACTTTCCTCGATTTTAATTTTTTTAATTAAATAAAAAAATAATATAAAAAAAAAATTTTGTAATCACCCAAAGTTTTTACTTTTATTTTTTTGCTCTAACATTTTCCTAATGAAATTTCCTTTAGGGATAGGACGACGAAGATAATAAATCAAATTATAAAAAAAATTGTAAATCCTTAATAAAAAATCGTCACAAATTATTCTCGTTTTTTTATATTTTTTGCAGACTATACGAAAGTGCACCGTGGTCAATTGAAGCATGGGGACGGCCAGTAGAAAGTTGTCCATTAGCATCAACAAGACTAGCAGGTGCTGGAAATTCAACAACAGTCAACTCAAATACGGTAGGTGATCTAATTAGATTTTTTTTATTTAACTTATATATACGGTTAACAATATTATAAAAACTATGGTACCTACAGTAAGCGATACTTTAGTTTCTTATGACCGTCAACCGTAAAATAATTACACCGTAGACAACATCAATAATTAGATAATTGGATACGCCTAAATATTAGCGAACTCTCTGGATGATAAGTATGAAATAAATATTAACATAAAACAAAATGATGTTTATAATTAACAGTTTATTAATATTAACATTGAATATCTGTTCAATTTTGCTTTTACAACTAATACCCCTAGTATAGTTCTCACCTCACCGTACGGTTCACATCTCCTCACCTCACCTCAAAGATTCACCCAAATCATAATTTGGTATTACGATTTTCACCTATTTTGTGGTGAGCAGTAGTAAGCGGTGCCGTGCGTCATTTTTTATGTTGGTATATGTATGTTATGGGGTTTATATCGTTGATATTAGTATTTTTTATTTTATGTATTTAAACTTTACTTATTTAAATTTATTTCAATTTTTAATTAACAAAATAATAATTGGTACATCAAGCTTGAAACTCTATACCGAACTGATCACTTTATTAAATACATCGGTAATTTTATGTATATGAAAATATGATTTATATATTATATACTACAAAATATGTTTATATTATGTATTTATATATGTATTGACAAAATATGTGTATAACTAATTCAGGGCTGTACAACACCTCACCCCATACAAAAAGATAATCTGATAAGGTTATCTTCAAAGCTTATTAACAAAATTCATTTTAATTAATTTACTAGTAGATCGTTTAATTTTATTTAAGTAATTACAAAACAATTTTTTATTTAATTTTAATTATGACTAGTTATTATTATTTGAAATAAAATAATATAATAATTAATAAACTTATGTATATATTATTATTTATTTTTACATAATATATATTCTTTCATTGCCTTTAACTATTGATTAAAAAATTTCAATCGATTATTGTGTACAACTCGAGTACCTCTCCCAATTCGAATAGTTGTATTTTCATTTGAATCAACTTTTAAAACTTCAAAGGGTCCATTCCAAATTTGGTTAAATTTACCTTTAGTTTGTTCGTTCCTCAACAAAACATTATCGCCAACTTTAAATTGAACATTATTACTAGTCCGGTCATAATATAATTTCGATTTTTCTTTTTGTGCTATTAATTTTTCTCTAGTTATTTCATAAGAATTTCCAAGTTTCATTTTTAAATTCTGTATATAATCTTCAGGATCATAGAAAATTCTTGGTTTGTGTTTAAGACTTGTAGGAATATTAGGTTAAAAACCATGAATTATTTCAAACGGCATAATGGTTGTAGACGTATGAGGAGTTGAGTTGTAGGTAAACATTGCAAAAGGTAACCATCGATCCCATTAATTTGGATCTTTGTCAGTATAATGACGTAAATATTCTACCAACGTACGATGTGACCTTTCTAATGCTCCGTTGCTTTGAGGGTGATATGCTGTAGTATGAATTTTTTTTATTTTTAAAATTTTACATAAAGTTTTAAACAATATGCTTAAAAAGTTAGTTCCTTGGTCTGTTAAAATGCACAAAGGAGCGCCAAACCTGCAGATAAAATTTTCTACGAAAGCTTCAGCTATAGTTTCTGTTATAGTAAGTATGAAACGATTATTTTTATGTGAAGGATTCAAAGGGCCGACTACGTCTAAAAATATTTTATCAAATGGTCGTTTGGACGTAATTGTTAGTACCATCGGACATTTATTTCTTTTTGACACTTTGTTTATCTGACAAGATTTGCATTTTAATATAAATTTTCGTATTGTACTCCACATTTTTGGGAAATAGTAGTAAGATTTGATTCTTTTATAAGTTCTTTCAATTCCTTGATGTCCCCCTAAAGAAGATATATGAAATTCTTCAATAATTTTTTGTATATCCATGTCATTTTTTAAGTTTATGATACAATCAGGATTCAATTTTTCAGGTAACATGTTATTTGAGTATTGTAGAGATTCAAAAGAATTTTGAACATTTCGAACTGTAGTATTAAGGTGCTTATCTATATTAAGTTGTTGGTTAGCCACTTTTGACTGGGATCTAGTAATAACATTTACGCTACTTTGACCGACAGAATCCATATTGATTCTGCTCAAAGCGTCTGCGTTCACATTATATTTCCCAGCTTTATAAATAATGCCGTAAGAGTATTCATCCAACTCTATTCTCCATCGCATTAGGCGAGATGAGAGATTTTTGGACTTGTTTAACCATATCAATGGTTTGTGGTCAGTTACAATTGTAAAATCTACTCCGTATAAGTAAGGACGAAATCGTTTGACTGCGAGTACAATTGCCAGTAGCTCTTTCTCGATAGTAGAATAGTTACGCTCAGCTTTGTTAGGGACCCTGCTAGCATAAACTACGGGCAAGTCATCATCGCCTATTCTCTGGGAAAGAATCGCTCCAAGTGCAACATCGCTTGCATCGGTCGTCACGTAGAACCGCTTGCCAAAATTAGGGTACTGTAAAATGGGAGGATTTATTATTTTTTCTTTTAGTATTTCAAAACTATTTTGACAAAATGCGTTCCAAATAAAACTTGTATTTTTCTTTAAAAGTGAATTAAGAGTGAATTAATTTTTGATATCTTTTTGATTTTTTAGAACCGGAAATTTTGAATAGCACTAATTTTAGTAGGATCTGGTTTTATTCCATTATTGGTTTTCACATGTCTTAGGTAACAAATCTCTTTTCGAAGGAAATGGCATTTCTTTGGTTGGAGTTTGAGATTATATTTTCTGAAGCATTGAAATACATCAATTAATTCATCAATTAATAATGCGTACGATTACAAATGAATTTCTTAAATGGATAATAGTATTGGCTATATACACACCATGAGCAATCATTTGAGATGGTCAAAAGAATTCACTGTCGTGGCCCGTTTTAAATCTAATTTTTACATTTTTTCGGACCTACTTGGAATAGTAATTGGTGGATTATTTGATGAAAGATTAATTAAAATATCTTGATTTTTGACCTAATTCGCGTTTATACTAATCTTATTGCGTGAATAATCAATATTACATTGGTTAAGTCGGAGGAAGTCATTACCAAGTATTCCTCCACAATTTATTGGAAAGTTAGATGGTACGATATGAAAACTATGAGGAATTGAAATTTCATCTGTCAAGTTTATTTTTGCAGGACATAATGCCACTGTTTCTATTGATTCAGATGTTATTCCTTTTATGGAAAGTTTTAAATTTGGATAGCAAAGTGTATCAGGCTTAATTAAATGTTTTTTTATGATGCTGATGTCTGCACCAGTATCTACTAGAATGAATTGTTGTTCTGTTAAAATATCTAAAGAAAGACTTACAAATTTTATGTCATCATTATGAAAATTAATAGAAAAAGAAAACATGTTTTTAGTTTTCATGGGAGAATGAGATGAACATGGAATAATTTGTTGTAATAATGATGAGTTGGATACTGATGATTCGGCCAGATCACTCTTTTGATTAGGATGTACATTTAAATGTCTTGAATCCGAACCGGTACATCCATAGACTTTTGGTCGGATTCGCTTAAGTTTTCCGAATGTTGGGATATTTGTTGCTGATTATTAATTTTTTTGTGTTCATTTGATTTATCCCTCGAACGACATACTGTGATATGATGTCCATATTTTTTGAAATATGGACACGGGTACTCTATGTGATTTATTCGAGAAATATTTTGTGTGTTAGTAGGTTTAAACTGTTTGTTTGCTAACGAACGATTTGCATGGTAATTACTAACTAACGAGTTTGATGGATTATTTCGTAAAGGTTGTTGGTTAGTTGAATTACGAGCGTAACACGTTTTTGCGCTATGCCCTATTTTAGAACAAATCTGACATATAATTTGTTTGTTTGGATTAGCTTCGTATTTAGTGAATGTACTTTTATTAAAGGCATTTAAGTTTTCTTCTTCAATGGCTTTAGATATGGCATCTTTCAAATTATTATACCTAGATGCTTTAATTATTAGTTTAATTGGTTCCTTAAGGCCATCTTCAAAAGCTCTTAAAGCCGTTCTAGCATTAATCAATTGAATATTGTTATCTAAATTACCACCATCATTAATATCAAGAGAAGCTTTATTTAATTCGGCCAACAATTTTCCTATTTTAGTTGCGTAATCTTTTACGGATTCAGAAAGACCTTGCTTAGCTCGAACCAGTTCCACTTCAACGTGTTCAAAAGCTCTAACATTATAAAATTTTAGTTTTAAATCCTTTTCAAGTTCTTGCCATAACTTATATCTAGTTTTATTATATGCTTCATCTACAAGTTTGACTTGAACTAATTCCATAAAAGAAAGCTTATCTTTATCATTCTCGATATCTTTGTACACTATATTACAACAGTGCAGAAATCTATGGAGCTTATCAGGGGTTCCGTTAAACTCCGGGATTAATTTAAAAGCACGGTCAAAGTGAAATTCCATTGCAGAATTTTTTTAAATTATTTTTGAAACTAATTGTTGTTTGTCAGGTTGTGCTATTGAAACATCTGTTCCTTTTTTAATTTTTAATGGAAACGTTAATTTAATAAACGGTAAAAGTGAAGTCGATGGTTCGCTAACCAAAGGTAAAATTGATCTACTTGAATCAGAATTCGTATTATTTTCGTCTTTTTTCGTAATTATTGTTCTATTTCGTAATTGAAGAGATTCAACGAGTTTTTTCGCGGTTGTTTTTTGAGGCATTAAAAAATATATATTGTAAGCATGTATTGTACATAAAAAAAATCAATCCAAAAACAATTTCATAATTTATCAAGTTAATCATAACTACTCATTTAATTACTGCTTTTCAAATCATAAAAAAAATAAAAATTAACTTACAGTTCTAATTTATGCCAACTATAAAGATCCAACGTCGTATAAGGTTGTTATGTATGTTGTATGTGATTGTATATAATATGTAATTGTTGATTGTTGTAGTTGTTGATTTAAAGCTCAAGTTGTTGTTTTTTTCGATATGCATGCTCATGTAACAGGCATTTTCTAGCTGGATTATGTAGTAATAGAACACATGGAACAATATAATCCGTTTAGATTGATTTACGCTGCGTAGTCGCTGAATGTTGTATAAAATGTTTTGATGAACTCTGAATAATGTTTAATTCTTTATGCAATACTTGAAGTGTCACTTTCACGGTATCTGTTCTCGGTTATTTCAATAAGATGTGGTTTAACGTGAAATAATATTTTCAAACCACGTAATCTCCGCTCACGAACTTGGAAACGCGTTTTTTTTGTATAATTAGTTTTTTAGTTTTTGCAGTTATTTCTAAATTTATTTTATTTATTATTTAAACCGGTAAAAATTGACCTTTTGTTCAAAACGGTAAAGATATTTTTTTTATTTTTTTATTATTATTATTATATATTTTTTTTTAACGGAAATCAGACCACGTTTTAACTTAATTTATAATAAGTAACATAACGATATCCCCACTACGGGATTTTTTATTTTAGATGCACGATTTATTTTCTTAATTATTGCTGTTTAACATCACTATATCCCAACGCTGTCCACCATATGTTTATGGGTTTTATATCGTTGATATTAGTATTTTTTTATTTTATTATTTAAACTTTACTTATTTAATTTATTTCAATTTTTAATTTATGTAATTAACAAAATATAATTGGTACATTTAGCTTGAAACTCTATACCGAACTGATCTTACGTTATCACTTTATTAAATACATCAGTTCGGTAATTTTTAATTTACATGTATATGAAAAATGATTTATATATTATGTACTACAAAATATTTTTGTATTATGTATTTATATATGTATTGACAAAATATGTATGTAACTAATTCAGGCTATACAACACGTAAATTTTAATATGTTTTGAGACATTTCATCATATTTCATGTTGTGATTTTATTTATGTGTTTAAAAACAGTTTCTCTGTGAATTAATAAAAATTAATTTAAATTGAAATAGCGTGTGTATAAAAATACTGTTTTGGCTATCATGATAAGCAGCATCGATTTATTTTTTGACGACGACATCGAAGAGGGACCAAAATGTCAGTAAATCAGAAAATCTCTAAGAAATAAATCTTCCGGGACAATCTTTTAATATTATGAAACATTATTAAAGATTCATTAGCATTTTTCGCATTAATAAGGATTAGATATCTTCTCGATTCATTAAATGCAAAGTTCAAACAAATGCTAGAGGTTCGATAAGGTTTTTTGGATCGGGAAGTTATCAAAAAAATATTGGAAAGGACTTTAATATTGGAGTGGCTCAACCTACAGTCTCTTTGGTTTTACAAGAAGTTGTAAATTTAATTGAAGAGCGTGTTTGCCATAAGTGGATTACACGTCCGGACGAAGCAGTTGGAGTGCAAGGTTTCTTTCATGAGGAAAAATAATACACCCGGTGTAGTGGGCTGCGTCGATGTGACCCATATCAAAATAATAGCACCCAGTAAAACTGAACGACACTTATACTATAACGAAAGGGTTATTATAGTTTAAACACAATGATAGTAAGCATGACTGGCTATATAACAGGCACGATTACACCGTAGCGCACACATACAATCATATCAAAAAAGTCCATCATTTTTTGCAGGTAAACCATATAAAAAGTCCTCAAGTAAAATTTCATGGTAAATTATAGTGTTATATTAAAATTTTTGTTGTGTTTTAAAAATTTATTTAATTATAAAACAATAATTCATTTAAATTACATAAGTATAAATTGTATTTATAATATATATATATATATATATATATATATATATATATATATATATATATATATATATATATATATATATATATATATATATATATATATATATATATATATATAT
>OY744476.1:120410249-120491249 GCA_963556175.1 Tipula confusa
CCATATGAATGACAATAAAAGTTAAACGAGGTCGGAAAACTTTGTTTTGTTTTTTATTTTAGGTAGATCTTAATATGGCAAATTCAAAAATACTATTTTCATTATGCTAGGACGCATATCTTAAGAAAAAAAGCTGTTTAAACATTACCCGTATGAATTACAATAAAATTTAAAGGAGGTCGGAAAACTTTGTTTTGTTTTTTTTTTTAGGTAGATCTTATTATGGCAAATTCAAAAATAATATTTTTCTTATGCTAGGACGCATAGCTTAGGAGAAAAAGCTGTTTAAACATTATCCATATGAATGACAATAAAATTTAAACGAGGTCGGAAAACTTTGTTTTGTTTTTTATTTTAGGTAGATCTTAATATGGCAAATTCAAAAATACTATTTTCATTATGCTAGGATGCATAGCTTAGGAGAAAAAGCTGTTTAAACATTACCCATATGAATGACAATAAAATTTAAACGAGGTCGGAAAACTTTGTTTTGTTTTTTATTTTAGGTAGATCTTAATATGGCAAATTCAAAAATACTATTTTCATTATGCTAGGACGCATAGCTTAGGAGAAAAAGCTGTTTAAACATTACCCATATGAATGACAGTAAAATTTAAACGAGGTCGGAAAACTTTGTTTTGTTTTTTATTTTAGGTAGATCTTAATATGGCAAATTCAAAAATACTATCTTCATTATGCTAGGACGCATAACTTAGGAGAAAATGCTGTTTAAACATTATCCATATGAATGACAATAAAATTTAAACGAGGTCGGAAAACTTTGTTTTGTTTTTTATTTTAGATAGATCTTAATATGGCAAATTCAAAAATACTATTTTCATTATGCTACGACGCATAGCTTAGGAGAAAAAGCTGTTTAAACATTACCCATATGAATGACAATAAAATTTAAAGGAGGTCGGAAAACTTTGTTTTGTTTTTTATTTTAGGTAGAACTTAATATGGCAAATTGAAAAATACTATTTTCATTATGCTAGGATGCATAGCTTAGGAGAAAAAGCTGTTTAAACATTACCCATATGAATGACAATAAAATTTAAACGAGGTCGGAAAACTTTGTTTTGTTTTTTATTTTAGATAGATCTTAATATGGCTAATTCAAAAATACTATTTTCATCATGCTACGACGCATAGCTTAGGAGAATAAGCTGTTTAAACATTACCCGTATGAATGACAATAAAATTTAAACGAGGTCGGAAAACTTTGTTTTGTTTTTTATTTTAAGTAGATCTTAATATGGCTAATTCAAAAATACTATTTTCATCATGCTAGGACGCATAGCTTAGGAGAAAAAGCTGTTTAAACATTACCCATATGAATGACAATAAAATTTAAACGAGGTCGGAAAATTCAAAAATACTATTTTCATCATGCTACGACGCATAGCTTAGGAGAAAAAGCTGTTTAAACATTACCCATATGAATGACAATAAAATTTAAACAAGGTCGGAAAACTTTGTTTTGTTTTTTATTTTAGGTAGATCTTAATATGACAAATTCAAAAATACTATTTTAATTATGCTAGGACGCATAGCTTAGGAGAAAAAGCTGTTTAAACATTACCCATATGAATGACAATAAAATTTAAACGAGGTCGGAAAACTTTGTTTTGTTTTTATTTTAGGTAGATCTTAATATGGCAAATTCAAAAATACTATTTTCATTATGTAAGGACGCATAGCTTAGGAAAAAAAGCTGTTTAAACATTACCTATATGAATGACAATAAAAGTTAAACGAGGTCGGAAAACTTTGTTTTGTTTTTTATTTTAGGTAGATCTTAATATGGCAAATTCAAAAATACTATTTTCATTATGCTAGGACGCATATCTTAAGAAAAAAAGCTGTTTAAACATTACCCATATGAATTACAATAAAATTTAAAGGAGGTCGGAAAACTTTGTTTTGTTTTTTATTTTAGGTAGATCTTAATATGGCAAATTCAAAAATACTATTTTCATTATGCTAGGACGCATAGCTTAGGAGAAAAAGCTGTTTAAACATTACCCATATGAATGACAATAAAATTTAAACGAGGTCGGAAAACTTTGTTTTGTTTTTTATTTTAGGTAGATCTTAATATGGCCAATTCAAAAATACTATTTTCATTATGCTACGACGCATAGCTTAGGAAAAAAAGCTGTTTAAACATTACCCATATGAATGACAATAAAATTTAAACGAGGTTAGAAAACTTTGTTTTGTTTTTTATTTTAGGTAGATCTTAATATGGCAAATTCAAAAATACTATTTTAATTATGCTAGGACGCATAGCTTAGGAGAAAAAGCTGTTTAAACATTACCCATATGAATGACAATAAAATTTAAACGAGGTCGGAAAACTTTGTTTTGTTTTTATTTTAGGTAGATCTTAATATGGCAAATTCAAAAATACTATTTTCATTATGTAAGGACGCATAGCTTAGGAAAAAAAGCTGTTTAAACATTACCCATATGAATGACAATAAAAGTTAAACGAGGTCGGAAAACTTTGTTTTGTTTTTTATTTTAGGTAGATCTTAATATGGCAAATTCAAAAATACTATTTTCATTATGCTAGGACGCATATCTTAAGAAAAAAAGCTGTTTAAACATTACCCGTATGAATTACAATAAAATTTAAAGGAGGTCGGAAAACTTTGTTTTGTTTTTTTTTTAGGTAGATCTTATTATGGCAAATTCAAAAATACTATTTTTATTATGCTAGGACGCATAGCTTAGGAGAAAAAGCTGTTTAAACATTATCCATATGAATGACAATAAAATTTAAACGAGGTCGGAAAACTTTGTTTTGTTTTTTATTTTAGGTAGATCTTAATATGGCAAATTCAAAAATACTATTTTCATTATGCTAGGATGCATAGCTTAGGAGAAAAAGCTGTTTAAACATTACCCATATGAATGACAATAAAATTTAAACGAGGTCGGAAAACTTTGTTTTGTTTTTTATTTTAGGTAGATCTTAATATGGCAAATTCAAAAATACTATTTTCATTATGCTAGGACGCATAGCTTAGGAGAAAAAGCTGTTTAAACATTACCCATATGAATGACAGTAAAATTTAAACGAGGTCGGAAAACTTTGTTTTGTTTTTTATTTTAGGTAGATCTTAATATGGCAAATTCAAAAATACTATCTTCATTATGCTAGGACGCATAACTTAGGAGAAAATGCTGTTTAAACATTATCCATATGAATGACAATAAAATTTAAACGAGGTCGGAAAACTTTGTTTTGTTTTTTATTTTAGATAGATCTTAATATGGCAAATTCAAAAATACTATTTTCATTATGCTACGACGCATAGCTTAGGAGAAAAAGCTGTTTAAACATTACCCATATGAATGACAATAAAATTTAAAGGAGGTCGGAAAACTTTGTTTTGTTTTTTATTTTAGGTAGAACTTAATATGGCAAATTGAAAAATACTATTTTCATCA
The DNA here is from genome assembly GCA_963556175.1 of Tipula confusa. Classification (NCBI taxonomy): domain Eukaryota; kingdom Metazoa; phylum Arthropoda; class Insecta; order Diptera; family Tipulidae; genus Tipula; species Tipula confusa. The sequence goes on from OY744476.1 coordinate 120,413,712, forward strand.
TGCTACGACGCATAGCTTAGGAGAAAAAGCTGTTTAAACATTACCCATATGAATGACAATACAAGTTAAACGAGGTCGGAAAACTTTGTTTTGTTTTTTATTTTAGGTAGATCTTAATATGGCAAATTCAAAAATACTATTTTCATTATGCTAGGACGCATAGCTTAGGAGAAAAAGCTGTTTAAACATTACCCATTTGAATGACAATAAAATTTAAAGGAGGTCGGAAAACTTTGTTTTGTTTTTTATTTTAGGTAGATCTTAATATAGCCAATTCAAAAATACTATTTTCATAATGCTAGGACGCATAGCTTAGGAGAAAAAGCTGTTTAAACATTACCTATATGAATGACAATAAAATTTAAACGAGGTCAGACAACTTTGTTTTGTTTTTTATTTTAGGTAGATCTTAATATGGCTAATTCAAAAATACTATTTTCATCATGCTACGACGCATAGCTTAGGAGAATAAGCTGTTTAAACATTACCCGTATGAATGACAATAAAATTTAAACGAGGTCGGAAAACTTTGTTTTGTTTTTTATTTTAAGTAGATCTTAATATGGCTAATTCAAAAATACTACTTTCATTATGCTAGGACGCATAGCTTAGGAGAAAAAGCTGTTTAAACATTACCCATATGAATGACAATAAAATTTAAAGGAGGTCGGAAAACTTTGTTTTGTTTTTTATTTTAGGTAGAACTTAATATGGCAAATTGAAAAATACTATTTTCATCATGCTACGACGCATAGCTTAGGAGAAAAAGCTGTTTAAACATTACCCGTATGAATGACAATAAAATTTAAACGAGGTCGGAAAACTTTGTTTTGTTTTTTATTTTAAGTAGATCTTAATATGGCTAATTCAAAAATACTATTTTCATCATGCTACGACGCATAGCTTAGGAGAATAAGCTGTTTAAACATTACCCGTATGAATGACAATAAAATTTAAACGAGGTCGGAAAACTTTGTTTTGTTTTTTATTTTAAGTAGATCTTAATATGGCTAATTCAAAAATACTATTTTCATCATGCTAGGACGCATAGCTTAGGAGAAAAAGCTGTTTAAACATTACCCATATGAATGACAATAAAATTTAAACGAGGTCGGAAAATTCAAAAATACTATTTTCATCATGCTACGACGCATAGCTTAGGAGAAAAAGCTGTTTAAACATTACCCATATGAATGACAATAAAATTTAAACAAGGTCGGAAAACTTTGTTTTGTTTTTTATTTTAGGTAGATCTTAATATGACAAATTCAAAAATACTATTTTAATTATGCTAGGACGCATAGCTTAGGAGAAAAAGCTGTTTAAACATTACCCATATGAATGACAATAAAATTTAAACGAGGTCGGAAAACTTTGTTTTGTTTTTATTTTAGGTAGAACTTAATATGGCAAATTCAAAAATACTATTTTCATTATGTAAGGACGCATAGCTTAGGAAAAAAAGCTGTTTAAACATTACCTATATGAATGACAATAAAAGTTAAACGAGGTCGGAAAACTTTGTTTTGTTTTTTATTTTAGGTAGATCTTAATATGGCAAATTCAAAAATACTATTTTCATTATGCTAGGACGCATATCTTAAGAAAAAAAGCTGTTTAAACATTACCCATATGAATTACAATAAAATTTAAAGGAGGTCGGAAAACTTTGTTTTGTTTTTTATTTTAGGTAGATCTTAATATGGCAAATTCAAAAATACTATTTTCATTATGCTAGGACGCATAGCTTAGGAGAAAAAGCTGTTTAAACATTACCCATATGAATGACAATAAAATTTAAACGAGGTCGGAAAACTTTGTTTTGTTTTTTATTTTAGGTAGATCTTAATATGGCAAATTCAAAAATACTATTTTCATCATGCTACGACGCATAGCTTAGGAGAAAAAGCTGTTTAAACATTACCCGTATGAATGACAATAAAATTTAAACGAGGTCGGAAAACTTTGTTTTGTTTTTTATTTTAAGTAGATCTTAATATGGCTAATTCAAAAATACTATTTTCATCATGCTACGACGCATAGCTTAGGAGAATAAGCTGTTTAAACATTACCCGTATGAATGACAATAAAATTTAAACGAGGTCGGAAAACTTTGTTTTGTTTTTTATTTTAAGTAGATCTTAATATGGCTAATTCAAAAATACTATTTTCATCATGCTAGGACGCATAGCTTAGGAGAAAAAGCTGTTTAAACATTACCCATATGAATGACAATAAAATTTAAACGAGGTCGGAAAATTCAAAAATACTATTTTCATCATGCTACGACGCATAGCTTAGGAGAAAAAGCTGTTTAAACATTACCCATATGAATGACAATAAAATTTAAACAAGGTCGGAAAACTTTGTTTTGTTTTTTATTTTAGGTAGATCTTAATATGACAAATTCAAAAATACTATTTTAATTATGCTAGGACGCATAGCTTAGGAGAAAAAGCTGTTTAAACATTACCCATATGAATGACAATAAAATTTAAACGAGGTCGGAAAACTTTGTTTTGTTTTTATTTTAGGTAGAACTTAATATGGCAAATTCAAAAATACTATTTTCATTATGTAAGGACGCATAGCTTAGGAAAAAAAGCTGTTTAAACATTACCTATATGAATGACAATAAAAGTTAAACGAGGTCGGAAAACTTTGTTTTGTTTTTTATTTTAGGTAGATCTTAATATGGCAAATTCAAAAATACTATTTTCATTATGCTAGGACGCATATCTTAAGAAAAAAAGCTGTTTAAACATTACCCATATGAATTACAATAAAATTTAAAGGAGGTCGGAAAACTTTGTTTTGTTTTTTATTTTAGGTAGATCTTAATATGGCAAATTCAAAAATACTATTTTAATTATGCTAGGACGCATAGCTTAGGAGAAAAAGCTGTTTAAACATTACCCATATGAATGACAATAAAATTTAAAGGAGGTCGGAAAACTTTGTTTTGTTTTTATTTTAGGTAGATCTTAATATGGCAAATTCAAAAATACTATTTTCATTATGTAAGGACGCATAGCTTAGGAAAAAAAGCTGTTTAAACATTACCCATATGAATGACAATAAAAGTTAAACGAGGTCGGAAAACTTTGTTTTGTTTTTTATTTTAGGTAGATCTTAATATGGCAAATTCAAAAATACTATTTTCATTATGCTAGGACGCATATCTTAAGAAAAAAAGCTGTTTAAACATTACCCGTATGAATTACAATAAAATTTAAAGGAGGTCGGAAAACTTTGTTTTGTTTTTATTTTAGGTAGATCTTATTATGGCAAATTCAAAAATACTACTTTTATTATGCTAGGACGCATAGCTTAGGAGAAAAAGCTGTTTAAACATTATCCATATGAATGACAATAAAATTTAAACGAGGTCGGAAAACTTTGTTTTGTTTTTTATTTTAGGTAGATCTTAATATGGCAAATTCAAAAATACTATTTTCATTATGCTAGGATGCATAGCTTAGGAGAAAGAGCTGTTTAAACATTACCCATATGAATGACAATAAAATTTAAACGAGGTCGGAAAACTTTGTTTTGTTTTTTATTTTAGGTAGATCTTAATATGGCAAATTCAAAAATACTATTTTCATTATGCTAGGACGCATAGCTTAGGAGAAAAAGCTGTTTAAACATTACCCATATGAATGACAGTAAAATTTAAACGAGGTCGGAAAACTTTGTTTTGTTTTTAATTTTAGGTAGATCTTAATATGGCAAATTCAAAAATACTATCTTCATTATGCTAGGACGCATAACTTAGGAGAAAATGCTGTTTAAACATTATCCATATGAATGACAATACAATTTAAACGAGGTCGGAAAACTTTGTTTAGTTTTTTATTTTAGATAGATCTTAATATGGCAAATTCAAAAATACTATTTTCATTATGCTACGACGCATAGCTTAGGAGAAAAAGCTGTTTAAACATTACCCATATGAATGACAATAAAATTTAAAGGAGGTCGGAAAACTTTGTTTTGTTTTTTATTTTAGGTAGAACTTAATATGGCAAATTGAAAAATACTATTTTCATCATGCTACGACGCATAGCTTAGGAGAAAAAGCTGTTTAAACATTACCCATATGAATGACAATACAAGTTAAACGAGGTCGGAAAACTTTGTTTTGTTTTTTATTTTAGGTAGATCTTAATATGGCAAATTCAAAAATACTATTTTCATTATGCTAGGACGCATAGCTTAGGAGAAAAAGCTGTTTAAACATTACCCATATGAATGACAATAAAATTTAAAGGAGGTCGGAAAACTTTGTTTTGTTTTTTATTTTATGTAGAATTTAATATGGCAAATTGAAAACTACTATTTTCATCATGCTGCGACGCATAGCTTAGGAGAAAAAGCTGTTTAAACATTACCCATATGAATGACAATAAAATTTAAAGGAGGTCGGAAAACTTTGTTTTGTTTTTTATTTTAGGTAGATCTTAATATGGCAAATTCAAAAATACTATTTTCATTATGTTAGGATGCATAGCTTAGGAGAAAAAGCTGTTTAAACATTACCCATATGAATGACAATAAAAGTTAAACGAGGTCGGAAAACTTTGTTTTGTTTTTTATTTTAGGTAGATCTTAATATGGCAAATTCAAAAATACTATTTTCATTATGCTAGGACGCATAGCTTAGGAAAAAAAGCTGTTTAAACATTACCCATATGAATTACAATAAAATTTAAAGGAGTTCGGAAAACTTTGTTTTGTTTTTTATTTTAGGTAGATCTTAATATGGCAAATTCAAAAATACTATTTTCAGTATGCTAGGACCCATAGCTTAGGAGAAAAAGCTGTTTAAACATTACCCATATGAATGACAATAAAATTTAAACGAGGTCGGAAAACTTTGTTTTGTTTTTTATTTTAGGTAGATCTTAATATGGCAAATTTAAAAATACTATTTTCATTATGCTAGGACGCATAGCTTAGGAGAAAAAGCTGTTTAAACAATATCCATATGAATGACAATAAAATTTAAACGAGGTCGGAAAACTTTGTTTTGTTTTTTATTTTAGGTAGATCTTAATATGGCAAATTGAAAAATACTATTTTTATTATGCTACGACGCATAGCTTAGGAGAAAAAGCTGTTTAAACATTACCCATATGAATGACAATAAAATTTAAACGAGGTCGGAAAACTTTGTTTTGTTTTTTATTTTAGGTAGAACTTAATATGGCAAATTCAAAAAAACTATTTTCATTATGCTAGGACGCAAAGCTTAGGAGAAAAAGCTGTTTAAACATTACCCATATGAATGACAATAAAATTTAAACGAGGTCGGAAAACTTTGTTTTGTTTTTTATTTTAGGTAGAACTTAATATGGCAAATTCAAAAAAACTATTTTCATTATGCTAGGACGCAAAGCTTAGGAGAAAAAGCTGTTTAAACATTACCCATATGAATGACAATAAAATTTAAACGAGGTCGGAAAATTCAAAAATACTATTTTCATCATGCTACGACGCATAGCTTAGGAGAAAAAGCTGTTTAAACATTACCCATATGAATGACAATAAAATTTAAACGAGGTTGGACAACTTTGTTTTGTTTTTTATTTTAGATAGATCCTAATATGGCAAATTGAAAAATACTATTTTCATAATGCTACGACGCATAGCTTAGGAGAAAAAGCTGTTTAAACATTACCCATATTGATGACAATAAAATTTAAACGAGGTCGGAAAACTTTGTTTTGTTTTTTGTTTTAAGTAGATCTTAATATGGCTAATTCAAAAATACTATTTTCATTATGCTAGGACGCATAGCTTAGGAGAAAAATCTGTTTAAACATTACCCATATGAATGACAATAAAATTTAAACGAGGTCGGAAAACTTTGTTTTGTTTTTTATTTTAGGTAGATCTTAATATGGCAAATTCAAAAATACTATTTTCATTATGCTAGGACGCATAGCTTAGGAAAAAAAGCTTTTTAAACATTACCCATGTGAATGACAATAAAATTTAAAGGAGGTCGGAAAACTTTGTTTTGTTTTTTATTTTAGGTAGATCTTAATATGGCAAATTCAAAAATACTATTTTCATTATGTTAGGACGCATAGCTTAGGAGAAAAAGCTGTTTAAACATTACCCATATGAATGACAATAAAATTTAAACGAGGTCGGAAATCTTTGTTTTGTTTTTTATTTTAGGTAGATCTTAATATGGCAAATTCAAAAATACTATTTTCATTATGCTAGGACCCATAGCTTAGGAGAAAAAGCTGTTTAAACATTACCCATATGAATGACATATCAAGGACAATAAAATTTAAACGAGGTCGGAAAACTTTGTTTTGTTTTTTATTTTAGGTAGATCTTAATATGGCAAATTCAAAAATACTATTTTCATTATGCTAGGACGCATATCTTAAGAAAAAAAGCTGTTTAAACATTACCCGTATGAATTACAATAAAATTTAAAGGAGGTCGGAAAACTTTGTTTTGTTTTTATTTTAGGTAGATCTTATTATGGCAAATTCAAAAATACTATTTTTATTATGCTAGGACGCATAGCTTAGGAGAAAAAGCTGTTTAAACATTATCCATATGAATGACAATAAAATTTAAACGAGGTCGGAAAACTTTGTTTTGTTTTTTATTTTAGGTAGATCTTAATATGGCAAATTCAAAAATACTATTTTCATTATGCTAGGATGCATAGCTTAGGAGAAAAAGCTGTTTAAACATTACCCATATGAATGACAATAAAATTTAAACGAGGTCGGAAAACTTTGTTTTGTTTTTTATTTTAGGTAGATCTTAATATGGCAAATTCAAAAATACTATTTTCATTATGCTAGGACGCATAGCTTAGGAGAAAAAGCTGTTTAAACATTACCCATATGAATGACAGTAAAATTTAAACGAGGTCGGAAAACTTTGTTTTGTTTTTTATTTTAGGTAGATCTTAATATGGCAAATTCAAAAATACTATCTTCATTATGCTAGGACGCATAACTTAGGAGAAAATGCTGTTTAAACATTATCCATATGAATGACAATAAAATTTAAACGAGGTCGGAAAACTTTGTTTTGTTTTTTATTTTAGATAGATCTTAATATGGCAAATTCAAAAATACTATTTTCATTATGCTACGACGCATAGCTTAGGAGAAAAAGCTGTTTAAACATTACCCATATGAATGACAATAAAATTTAAAGGAGGTCGGAAAACTTTGTTTTGTTTTTTATTTTAGGTAGAACTTAATATGGCAAATTGAAAAATACTATTTTCATCATGCTACGACGCATAGCTTAGGAGAAAAAGCTGTTTAAACATTACCCATATGAATGACAATACAAGTTAAACGAGGTCGGAAAACTTTGTTTTGTTTTTTATTTTAGGTAGATCTTAATATGGCAAATTCAAAAATACTATTTTCATTATGCTAGGACGCATAGCTTAGGAGAAAAAGCTGTTTAAACATTACCCATATGAATGACAATAAAATTTAAAGGAGGTCGGAAAACTTTGTTTTGTTTTTTATTTTATGTAGAATTTAATATGGCAAATTGAAAACTACTATTTTCATCATGCTGCGACGCATAGCTTAGGAGAAAAAGCTGTTTAAACATTACCCATATGAATGACAATAAAATTTAAAGGAGGTCGGAAAACTTTGTTTTGTTTTTTATTTTAGGTAGATCTTAATATGGCAAATTCAAAAATACTATTTTCATTATGTTAGGATGCATAGCTTAGGAGAAAAAGCTGTTTAAACATTACCCATATGAATGACAATAAAAGTTAAACGAGGTCGGAAAACTTTGTTTTGTTTTTTATTTTAGATAGATCTTAATATGGCAAATTCAAAAATACTATTTTCATTATGCTAGGACGCATAGCTTAGGAAAAAAAGCTGTTTAAACATTACCCATATGAATTACAATAAAATTTAAAGGAGTTCGGAAAACTTTGTTTTGTTTTTTATTTTAGGTAGATCTTAATATGGCAAATTCAAAAATACTATTTTCAGTATGCTAGGACCCATAGCTTAGGAGAAAAAGCTGTTTAAACATTACCCATATGAATGACAATAAAATTTAAACGAGGTCGGAAAACTTTGTTTTGTTTTTTATTTTAGGTAGATCTTAATATGGCAAATTTAAAAATACTATTTTCATTATGCTAGGACGCATAGCTTAGGAGAAAAAGCTGTTTAAACAATATCCATATGAATGACAATAAAATTTAAACGAGGTCGGAAAACTTTGTTTTGTTTTTTATTTTAGGTAGATCTTAATATGGCAAATTGAAAAATACTATTTTTATTATGCTACGACGCATAGCTTAGGAGAAAAAGCTGTTTAAACATTACCCATATGAATGACAATAAAATTTAAACGAGGTCGGAAAACTTTGTTTTGTTTTTTATTTTAGGTAGAACTTAATATGGCAAATTCAAAAAAACTATTTTCATTATGCTAGGACGCAAAGCTTAGGAGAAAAAGCTGTTTAAACATTACCCATATGAATGACAATAAAATTTAAACGAGGTCGGAAAACTTTGTTTTGTTTTTTATTTTAGGTAGAACTTAATATGGCAAATTCAAAAAAACTATTTTCATTATGCTAGGACGCAAAGCTTAGGAGAAAAAGCTGTTTAAACATTACCCATATGAATGACAATAAAATTTAAACGAGGTCGGAAAATTCAAAAATACTATTTTCATCATGCTACGACGCATAGCTTAGGAGAAAAAGCTGTTTAAACATTACCCATATGAATGACAATAAAATTTAAACGAGGTTGGACAACTTTGTTTTGTTTTTTATTTTAGATAGATCCTAATATGGCAAATTGAAAAATACTATTTTCATAATGCTACGACGCATAGCTTAGGAGAAAAAGCTGTTTAAACATTACCCATATTGATGACAATAAAATTTAAACGAGGTCGGAAAACTTTGTTTTGTTTTTTGTTTTAAGTAGATCTTAATATGGCTAATTCAAAAATACTATTTTCATTATGCTAGGACGCATAGCTTAGGAGAAAAATCTGTTTAAACATTACCCATATGAATGACAATAAAATTTAAACGAGGTCGGAAAACTTTGTTTTGTTTTTTATTTTAGGTAGATCTTAATATGGCAAATTCAAAAATACTATTTTCATTATGCTAGGACGCATAGCTTAGGAAAAAAAGCTTTTTAAACATTACCCATGTGAATGACAATAAAATTTAAAGGAGGTCGGAAAACTTTGTTTTGTTTTTTATTTTAGGTAGATCTTAATATGGCAAATTCAAAAATACTATTTTCATTATGTTAGGACGCATAGCTTAGGAGAAAAAGCTGTTTAAACATTACCCATATGAATGACAATAAAATTTAAACGAGGTCGGAAAACTTTGTTTTGTTTTTTATTTTAGGTAGATCTTAATTTGGCAAATGGCAAATTTTCATTATGCTACGACGCATAGCTTAGGAGAAAAAGCTGTTTAAACATTACCCATATGAATGACAATAAAATTTAAACGAGGTCGGAAAACTTTGTTTTGTTTTTTATTTTAGGTAGATCTTAATATGGCAAATTCAAAAATACTATTTTCATCATGCTGCGACGCATAGCTTAGGAGAAAAAGCTGTTTAAACATTACCCATATGAATGACAATAAAATTTAAAGGAGGTCGGAAAACTTTGTTTTGTTTTTTATTTTAGGTAGATCTTAATATGGCAAATTCAAAAATACTATTTTCATTATGTTAGGACGCATAGCTTAGGAGAAAAAGCTGTTTAAACATTACCCATATGAATGACAATAAAATTTAATTGAGGTCGGAAATCTTTGTTTTGTTTTTTATTTTAGGTAGATCTTAATATGGCAAATTCAAAAATACTATTTTCATTATGCTAGGACCCATAGCTTAGGAGAAAAAGCTGTTTAAACATTACCCATATGAATGACATATCAAGGACAATAAAATTTAAACGAGGTCGGAAAACTTTGTTTTGTTTTTTATTTTAGGTAGATCTTAATATGGCAAATTTAAAAATACTATTTTCATAATGCTAGGACGCACAGCTTAGGAGAAAAAGCTGTTTAAACATTACCCATATGAATGACAATAAAATTTAAACGAGGTCGGAAAACTTTGTTTTGTTTTTTATTTTAAGTAGACCTTAATATGGCAAATTCAAAAATACTATCTTCTTTATGCTAGGACGCATAGCTTAGGAGAAAAAGCTGTTTAAACATTACCCATATGAATGACATATGAATGACAATAAAATTTAAACGAGGTCGGAAAACTTTGTTTTGTTTTTTATTTTAAGTAGATCTTAATATGGCAAATTCAAAAATAATATTTTCATTATTCTGGGACGCATAGCTTAGGAGAAAAAGCTGTTTAAACATTACCCATATGAATGACATATGAATGACAATAAAATTTAAACGAGGTCGGAAAACTTTGTTTTGTTTTTTATTTTAAGTAAATCTTAAAATAACAAATTCAAAAATACTATTTTCATTATGCTAGGACGCATAGCTTAGGAGAGAAAGCTGTTTAAACATTACCCATATGAATGACATATGAATGACAATAAAATTTAAACGAGGTCGGAAAACTTTGTTTTGTTTTTTATTTTATGTAGATCTTAATATGGCAAATTCAAAAATTATATTTTCATTAAGCTGGGACGCATAGCTTAGGAGAAAAAGCTGTTTAAACATTACCCATATGAATGACAATAAAATTTAAACAAGGTCGGAAAACTTTGTTTTGTTTTTTATTTTAAGTAGATCTTAATATGGCAAATTCAAAAATACTATTTTCATTATGCTGGGACGCATAGCTTAGGAGAAAAAGCTGTTTAAACATTACCCATATGAATGACAATAAAATTTAAACGAGATCGGAAAACTTTGTTTTGTTTTTAATTCTAGGTAGATCTTAATATGGCAAATTTAAAAATACTATTTTCATTATGCTAGGACGCATAGCTTAGGAGAAAAAGCTGTTTAAACATTACCCATATGAATGACAATAAAATTTAAACGAGGTCGGAAAACTTTGTTTTGTTTTTTATTTTAAGTAGATCTTAATATGGCAAATTCAAAAATACTATTTTCATTATGCTAGGACGCATAGCTTAGGAGAAAAAGCTGTTTAAACATTACCCATATGAATGACATATGAATGACAATAAAATTTAAACGAGGTCGGAAAACTTTGTTTTGTTTTTTATTTTAGGTAGATCTTAATATGGCAAATTCAAAAATACTATTTTTATTATGCTTAAACGCATAGTTAAGGAGAAAAAGCTGTTTAAAAATTACCCATATGAATGACATATCAATGACAATAAAATTTAAACGAGGTCAGAAAACTTTGTTTTGTTTTTTAGTTTAGGTAGATCTTAATATGGCAAATTCAAAAATACTATTTTCATTATGCTTGGACGCATAGCTTAGGAGAAAAATCTGTTTAAACATTACCCATATGAATGACAATAAAATTTAGACAAGGTCGGAAAACTTTGTTTGGTTTTTATTTTAAGTAGATCTTAATATGGCAAATTCAAAAATACTATTTTCATTATGCTGGGACGCATAGCTTAGGAGAAAAAGCTGTTTAAACATTACCCATATGAATGACAATAAAATTTAAACGAGGTCGGAAAACTTTGTTTTGTTTTTAATTTTAGGTAGATCTTAATATGGCAAATTCAAAAATACTATTTTCATTATGCTAGGACGCATAGCTTAGGAGAAAAAGCTGTTTAAACATTACCCATATGAATGACAATAAAATTTAAACGAGGTCGGAAAACTTTGTTTTGTTTTTAATTTTAAGTAGATCTTAATATGGCAAATTCAAAAATACTATTTTCATTATGCTAGGACGCAAAGCTTAGGAGAAAAAGCTGTTTAAACATTACCCATATGAATGACATATGAATGACAATAAAATTTAAACGAGGTCGGAAAACTTTGTTTTGTTTTTTATTTTAGGTAGATCTTAATATGGCAAATTCAAAAATACTATTTTCATTATGCTTGGACGCATAGCTTAGGAGAAAAAGCTGTTTAAACATTACCCATATGAATGACAATAAAATTTAGACAAGGTCGGAAAACTTTGTTTGGTTTTGATTTTAAGTAGATCTTAATATGGCAAATTCAAAAATACTATTTTCATTATGCTGGGACGCATAGCTTAGGAGAAAAAGCTGTTTAAACATTACCCATATGAATGACAATAAAATTTAAACGAGGTCGGAAAACTTTGTTTTGTTTTTAATTTTAGGTAGATCTAAATATGGCAAATTCAAAAATACTATTTTCATTATGCTAGGACGCATAGCTTAGGAGAAAAAGCTGTTTAAACATTACCCATATGAATGACAATAAAATTTAAACGAGGTCGGAAAACTTTGTTTTGTTTTTTATTTTAAGTAGATCTTAATATGGCAAATTCAAAAATACTATTTTCATTATGCTAGGACGCAAAGCTTAGGAGAAAAAGCTGTTTAAACATTACCCATATGAATGACATATGAATGACAATAAAATTTAAACGAGGTCGGAAAACTTTGTTTTGTTTTTAATTTTAGGTAGATCTTAATATGGCAAATTCAAAAATACTATTTTTATTAATCTTGGACGCATAGCTTAGGAGAAAAACCTGTTTAACCATTACCCATATGAATGACAATAAAATTTAAACGAGGTCGGAAAACTTTGTTTTGTTTTTTATTTTAAGTAGATCTTAATATGGCAAATTCAAAAATACTATTTTCTTTATGCTTGGACGCATAGCTTAGGAGAAAAAGCTGTTTAAACATTACCCATATGAATGACAATAAAATTTAAACAAGGTCGGAAAACTTTGTTTGGTTTTTATTTTAAGTAGATCTTAATATGGCAAATTCAAAAATACTTATTTTATTATGCTATGACGCATAGTTTAGGAGAAAAAGCTGTTTAAACATTACCCATATGAATGACATATGAATGACAATAAAATTTAAACGAGGTCGGAAAACTTTGTTTTGTTTTTTATTTTAGGTAGATCTTAATATGGCAAATTCAAAAATACTATTTTCAGTATGCTAGGACCCATAGCTTAGGAGAAAAAGCTGTTTAAACATTACCCATATGAATGACAATAAAATTTAAACGAGGTCGGAAAACTTTGTTTTGTTTTTTATTTTAGGTAGATCTTAATATGGCAAATTTAAAAATACTATTTTCATTATGCTAGGACGCATAGCTTAGGAGAAAAAGCTGTTTAAACAATATCCATATGAATGACAATAAAATTTAAACGAGGTCGGAAAACTTTGTTTTGTTTTTTATTTTAGGTAGATCTTAATATGGCAAATTGAAAAATACTATTTTTATTATGCTACGACGCATAGCTTAGGAGAAAAAGCTGTTTAAACATTACCCATATGAATGACAATAAAATTTAAACGAGGTCGGAAAACTTTGTTTTGTTTTTTATTTTAGGTAGAACTTAATATGGCAAATTCAAAAAAACTATTTTCATTATGCTAGGACGCAAAGCTTAGGAGAAAAAGCTGTTTAAACATTACCCATATGAATGACAATAAAATTTAAACGAGGTCGGAAAATTCAAAAATACTATTTTCATCATGCTACGACGCATAGCTTAGGAGAAAAAGCTGTTTAAACATTACCCATATGAATGACAATAAAATTTAAACGAGGTTGGACAACTTTGTTTTGTTTTTTATTTTAGATAGATCCTAATATGGCAAATTGAAAAATACTATTTTCATAATGCTACGACGCATAGCTTAGGAGAAAAAGCTGTTTAAACATTACCCATATTGATGACAATAAAATTTAAACGAGGTCGGAAAACTTTGTTTTGTTTTTTGTTTTAAGTAGATCTTAATATGGCTAATTCAAAAATACTATTTTCATTATGCTAGGACGCATAGCTTAGGAGAAAAATCTGTTTAAACATTACCCATATGAATGACAATAAAATTTAAACGAGGTCGGAAAACTTTGTTTTGTTTTTTATTTTAGGTAGATCTTAATATGGCAAATTCAAAAATACTATTTTCATTATGCTAGGACGCATAGCTTAGGAAAAAAAGCTTTTTAAACATTACCCATGTGAATGACAATAAAATTTAAAGGAGGTCGGAAAACTTTGTTTTGTTTTTTATTTTAGGTAGATCTTAATATGGCAAATTCAAAAATACTATTTTCATTATGTTAGGACGCATAGCTTAGGAGAAAAAGCTGTTTAAACATTACCCATATGAATGACAATAAAATTTAAACGAGGTCGGAAATCTTTGTTTTGTTTTTTATTTTAGGTAGATCTTAATATGGCAAATTCAAAAATACTATTTTCATTATGCTAGGACCCATAGCTTAGGAGAAAAAGCTGTTTAAACATTACCCATATGAATGACATATCAAGGACAATAAAATTTAAACGAGGTCGGAAAACTTTGTTTTGTTTTTTATTTTAGGTAGATCTTAATATGGCAAATTCAAAAATACTATTTTCATCATGCTGCGACGCATAGCTTAGGAGAAAAAGCTGTTTAAACATTACCCATATGAATGACAATAAAATTTAAAGGAGGTCGGAAAACTTTGTTTTGTTTTTTATTTTAGGTAGATCTTAATATGGCAAATTCAAAAATACTATTTTCATTATGTTAGGACGCATAGCTTAGGAGAAAAAGCTGTTTAAACATTACCCATATGAATGACAATAAAATTTAATTGAGGTCGGAAATCTTTGTTTTGTTTTTTATTTTAGGTAGATCTTAATATGGCAAATTCAAAAATACTATTTTCATTATGCTAGGACCCATAGCTTAGGAGAAAAAGCTGTTTAAACATTACCCATATGAATGACATATCAAGGACAATAAAATTTAAACGAGGTCGGAAAACTTTGTTTTGTTTTTTATTTTAGGTAGATCTTAATATGGCAAATTTAAAAATACTATTTTCATAATGCTAGGACGCACAGCTTAGGAGAAAAAGCTGTTTAAACATTACCCATATGAATGACAATAAAATTTAAACGAGGTCGGAAAACTTTGTTTTGTTTTTTATTTTAAGTAGACCTTAATATGGCAAATTCAAAAATACTATCTTCTTTATGCTAGGACGCATAGCTTAGGAGAAAAAGCTGTTTAAACATTACCCATATGAATGACATATGAATGACAATAAAATTTAAACGAGGTCGGAAAACTTTGTTTTGTTTTTTATTTTAAGTAGATCTTAATATGGCAAATTCAAAAATAATATTTTTATTATGCTGGGACGCATAGCTTAGGAGAAAAAGCTGTTTAAACATTACCCATATGAATGACATATGAATGACAATAAAATTTAAACGAGGTCGGAAAACTTTGTTTTGTTTTTTATTTTAAGTAAATCTTAAAATAACAAATTCAAAAATACTATTTTCATTATGCTAGGACGCATAGCTTAGGAGAGAAAGCTGTTTAAACATTACCCATATGAATGACATATGAATGACAATAAAATTTAAACGAGGTCGGAAAACTTTGTTTTGTTTTTTATTTTATGTAGATCTTAATATGGCAAATTCAAAAATTATATTTTCATTAAGCTGGGACGCACAGCTTAGGAGAAAAAGCTGTTTAAACATTACCCATATGAATGACAATAAAATTTAAACAAGGTCGGAAAACTTTGTTTTGTTTTTTATTTTAAGTAGATCTTA
This sequence comes from Tipula confusa, assembly GCA_963556175.1. Classification (NCBI taxonomy): domain Eukaryota; kingdom Metazoa; phylum Arthropoda; class Insecta; order Diptera; family Tipulidae; genus Tipula; species Tipula confusa. The sequence goes on from OY744476.1 coordinate 120,429,452, forward strand.
ATATGGCAAATTCAAAAATACTATTTTCATTATGCTGGGACGCATAGCTTAGGAGAAAAAGCTGTTTAAACATTACCCATATGAATGACAATAAAATTTAAACGAGATCGGAAAACTTTGTTTTGTTTTTAATTCTAGGTAGATCTTAATATGGCAAATTTAAAAATACTATTTTCATTATGCTAGGACGCATAGCTTAGGAGAAAAAGCTGTTTAAACATTACCCATATGAATGACAATAAAATTTAAACGAGGTCGGAAAACTTTGTTTTGTTTTTTATTTTAAGTAGATCTTAATATGGCAAATTCAAAAATACTATTTTCATTATGCTAGGACGCATAGCTTAGGAGAAAAAGCTGTTTAAACATTACCCATATGAATGACATATGAATGACAATAAAATTTAAACGAGGTCGGAAAACTTTGTTTTGTTTTTTATTTTAGGTAGATCTTAATATGGCAAATTCAAAAATACTATTTTTATTATGCTTAAACGCATAGTTAAGGAGAAAAAGCTGTTTAAAAATTACCCATATGAATGACATATCAATGACAATAAAATTTAAACGAGGTCAGAAAACTTTGTTTTGTTTTTTAGTTTAGGTAGATCTTAATATGGCAAATTCAAAAATACTATTTTCATTATGCTTGGACGCATAGCTTAGGAGAAAAATCTGTTTAAACATTACCCATATGAATGACAATAAAATTTAGACAAGGTCGGAAAACTTTGTTTGGTTTTTATTTTAAGTAGATCTTAATATGGCAAATTCAAAAATACTATTTTCATTATGCTGGGACGCATAGCTTAGGAGAAAAAGCTGTTTAAACATTACCCATATGAATGACAATAAAATTTAAACGAGGTCGGAAAACTTTGTTTTGTTTTTAATTTTAGGTAGATCTTAATATGGCAAATTCAAAAATACTATTTTCATTATGCTAGGACGCATAGCTTAGGAGAAAAAGCTGTTTAAACATTACCCATATGAATGACAATAAAATTTAAACGAGGTCGGAAAACTTTGTTTTGTTTTTAATTTTAAGTAGATCTTAATATGGCAAATTCAAAAATACTATTTTCATTATGCTAGGACGCAAAGCTTAGGAGAAAAAGCTGTTTAAACATTACCCATATGAATGACATATGAATGACAATAAAATTTAAACGAGGTCGGAAAACTTTGTTTTGTTTTTTATTTTAGGTAGATCTTAATATGGCAAATTCAAAAATACTATTTTCATTATGCTTGGACGCATAGCTTAGGAGAAAAAGCTGTTTAAACATTACCCATATGAATGACAATAAAATTTAAAGGAGGTCGGAAAACTTTGTTTTGTTTTTTATTTTAGGTAGATCTTAATATGGCAAATTCAAAAATACTATTTTCATTATGTTAGGACGCATAGCTTAGGAGAAAAAGCTGTTTAAACATTACCCATATGAATGACAATAAAATTTAATTGAGGTCGGAAATCTTTGTTTTGTTTTTTATTTTAGGTAGATCTTAATATGGCAAATTCAAAAATACTATTTTCATTATGCTAGGACCCATAGCTTAGGAGAAAAAGCTGTTTAAACATTACCCATATGAATGACATATCAAGGACAATAAAATTTAAACGAGGTCGGAAAACTTTGTTTTGTTTTTTATTTTAGGTAGATCTTAATATGGCAAATTTAAAAATACTATTTTCATAATGCTAGGACGCACAGCTTAGGAGAAAAAGCTGTTTAAACATTACCCATATGAATGACAATAAAATTTAAACGAGGTCGGAAAACTTTGTTTTGTTTTTTATTTTAAGTAGACCTTAATATGGCAAATTCAAAAATACTATCTTCTTTATGCTAGGACGCATAGCTTAGGAGAAAAAGCTGTTTAAACATTACCCATATGAATGACATATGAATGACAATAAAATTTAAACGAGGTCGGAAAACTTTGTTTTGTTTTTTATTTTAAGTAGATCTTAATATGGCAAATTCAAAAATAATATTTTCATTATTCTGGGACGCATAGCTTAGGAGAAAAAGCTGTTTAAACATTACCCATATGAATGACATATGAATGACAATAAAATTTAAACGAGGTCGGAAAACTTTGTTTTGTTTTTTATTTTAAGTAAATCTTAAAATAACAAATTCAAAAATACTATTTTCATTATGCTAGGACGCATAGCTTAGGAGAGAAAGCTGTTTAAACATTACCCATATGAATGACATATGAATGACAATAAAATTTAAACGAGGTCGGAAAACTTTGTTTTGTTTTTTATTTTATGTAGATCTTAATATGGCAAATTCAAAAATTATATTTTCATTAAGCTGGGACGCATAGCTTAGGAGAAAAAGCTGTTTAAACATTACCCATATGAATGACAATAAAATTTAAACAAGGTCGGAAAACTTTGTTTTGTTTTTTATTTTAAGTAGATCTTAATATGGCAAATTCAAAAATACTATTTTCATTATGCTGGGACGCATAGCTTAGGAGAAAAAGCTGTTTAAACATTACCCATATGAATGACAATAAAATTTAAACGAGATCGGAAAACTTTGTTTTGTTTTTAATTCTAGGTAGATCTTAATATGGCAAATTTAAAAATACTATTTTCATTATGCTAGGACGCATAGCTTAGGAGAAAAAGCTGTTTAAACATTACCCATATGAATGACAATAAAATTTAAACGAGGTCGGAAAACTTTGTTTTGTTTTTTATTTTAAGTAGATCTTAATATGGCAAATTCAAAAATACTATTTTCATTATGCTAGGACGCATAGCTTAGGAGAAAAAGCTGTTTAAACATTACCCATATGAATGACATATGAATGACAATAAAATTTAAACGAGGTCGGAAAACTTTGTTTTGTTTTTTATTTTAGGTAGATCTTAATATGGCAAATTCAAAAATACTATTTTTATTATGCTTAAACGCATAGTTAAGGAGAAAAAGCTGTTTAAAAATTACCCATATGAATGACATATCAATGACAATAAAATTTAAACGAGGTCAGAAAACTTTGTTTTGTTTTTTAGTTTAGGTAGATCTTAATATGGCAAATTCAAAAATACTATTTTCATTATGCTTGGACGCATAGCTTAGGAGAAAAATCTGTTTAAACATTACCCATATGAATGACAATAAAATTTAGACAAGGTCGGAAAACTTTGTTTGGTTTTTATTTTAAGTAGATCTTAATATGGCAAATTCAAAAATACTATTTTCATTATGCTGGGACGCATAGCTTAGGAGAAAAAGCTGTTTAAACATTACCCATATGAATGACAATAAAATTTAAACGAGGTCGGAAAACTTTGTTTTGTTTTTAATTTTAGGTAGATCTTAATATGGCAAATTCAAAAATACTATTTTCATTATGCTAGGACGCATAGCTTAGGAGAAAAAGCTGTTTAAACATTACCCATATGAATGACAATAAAATTTAAACGAGGTCGGAAAACTTTGTTTTGTTTTTAATTTTAAGTAGATCTTAATATGGCAAATTCAAAAATACTATTTTCATTATGCTAGGACGCAAAGCTTAGGAGAAAAAGCTGTTTAAACATTACCCATATGAATGACATATGAATGACAATAAAATTTAAACGAGGTCGGAAAACTTTGTTTTGTTTTTTATTTTAGGTAGATCTTAATATGGCAAATTCAAAAATACTATTTTCATTATGCTTGGACGCATAGCTTAGGAGAAAAAGCTGTTTAAACATTACCCATATGAATGACAATAAAATTTAGACAAGGTCGGAAAACTTTGTTTGGTTTTGATTTTAAGTAGATCTTAATATGGCAAATTCAAAAATACTATTTTCATTATGCTGGGACGCATAGCTTAGGAGAAAAAGCTGTTTAAACATTACCCATATGAATGACAATAAAATTTAAACGAGGTCGGAAAACTTTGTTTTGTTTTTAATTTTAGGTAGATCTAAATATGGCAAATTCAAAAATACTATTTTCATTATGCTAGGACGCATAGCTTAGGAGAAAAAGCTGTTTAAACATTACCCATATGAATGACAATAAAATTTAAACGAGGTCGGAAAACTTTGTTTTGTTTTTTATTTTAAGTAGATCTTAATATGGCAAATTCAAAAATACTATTTTCATTATGCTAGGACGCAAAGCTTAGGAGAAAAAGCTGTTTAAACATTACCCATATGAATGACATATGAATGACAATAAAATTTAAACGAGGTCGGAAAACTTTGTTTTGTTTTTAATTTTAGGTAGATCTTAATATGGCAAATTCAAAAATACTATTTTTATTAATCTTGGACGCATAGCTTAGGAGAAAAACCTGTTTAACCATTACCCATATGAATGACAATAAAATTTAAACGAGGTCGGAAAACTTTGTTTTGTTTTTTATTTTAAGTAGATCTTAATATGGCAAATTCAAAAATACTATTTTCTTTATGCTTGGACGCATAGCTTAGGAGAAAAAGCTGTTTAAACATTACCCATATGAATGACAATAAAATTTAAACAAGGTCGGAAAACTTTGTTTGGTTTTTATTTTAAGTAGATCTTAATATGGCAAATTCAAAAATACTTATTTTATTATGCTATGACGCATAGTTTAGGAGAAAAAGCTGTTTAAACATTACCCATATGAATGACATATGAATGACAATAAAATTTAAACGAGGTCGGAAAACTTTGTTTTGTTTTTTATTTTAGGTAGATCTTAATATGGCAAATTCAAAAATACTATTTTCAGTATGCTAGGACCCATAGCTTAGGAGAAAAAGCTGTTTAAACATTACCCATATGAATGACAATAAAATTTAAACGAGGTCGGAAAACTTTGTTTTGTTTTTTATTTTAGGTAGATCTTAATATGGCAAATTTAAAAATACTATTTTCATTATGCTAGGACGCATAGCTTAGGAGAAAAAGCTGTTTAAACAATATCCATATGAATGACAATAAAATTTAAACGAGGTCGGAAAACTTTGTTTTGTTTTTTATTTTAGGTAGATCTTAATATGGCAAATTGAAAAATACTATTTTTATTATGCTACGACGCATAGCTTAGGAGAAAAAGCTGTTTAAACATTACCCATATGAATGACAATAAAATTTAAACGAGGTCGGAAAACTTTGTTTTGTTTTTTATTTTAGGTAGAACTTAATATGGCAAATTCAAAAAAACTATTTTCATTATGCTAGGACGCAAAGCTTAGGAGAAAAAGCTGTTTAAACATTACCCATATGAATGACAATAAAATTTAAACGAGGTCGGAAAATTCAAAAATACTATTTTCATCATGCTACGACGCATAGCTTAGGAGAAAAAGCTGTTTAAACATTACCCATATGAATGACAATAAAATTTAAACGAGGTTGGACAACTTTGTTTTGTTTTTTATTTTAGATAGATCCTAATATGGCAAATTGAAAAATACTATTTTCATAATGCTACGACGCATAGCTTAGGAGAAAAAGCTGTTTAAACATTACCCATATTGATGACAATAAAATTTAAACGAGGTCGGAAAACTTTGTTTTGTTTTTTGTTTTAAGTAGATCTTAATATGGCTAATTCAAAAATACTATTTTCATTATGCTAGGACGCATAGCTTAGGAGAAAAATCTGTTTAAACATTACCCATATGAATGACAATAAAATTTAAACGAGGTCGGAAAACTTTGTTTTGTTTTTTATTTTAGGTAGATCTTAATATGGCAAATTCAAAAATACTATTTTCATTATGCTAGGACGCATAGCTTAGGAAAAAAAGCTTTTTAAACATTACCCATGTGAATGACAATAAAATTTAAAGGAGGTCGGAAAACTTTGTTTTGTTTTTTATTTTAGGTAGATCTTAATATGGCAAATTCAAAAATACTATTTTCATTATGTTAGGACGCATAGCTTAGGAGAAAAAGCTGTTTAAACATTACCCATATGAATGACAATAAAATTTAAACGAGGTCGGAAATCTTTGTTTTGTTTTTTATTTTAGGTAGATCTTAATATGGCAAATTCAAAAATACTATTTTCATTATGCTAGGACCCATAGCTTAGGAGAAAAAGCTGTTTAAACATTACCCATATGAATGACATATCAAGGACAATAAAATTTAAACGAGGTCGGAAAACTTTGTTTTGTTTTTTATTTTAGGTAGATCTTAATATGGCAAATTCAAAAATACTATTTTCATCATGCTGCGACGCATAGCTTAGGAGAAAAAGCTGTTTAAACATTACCCATATGAATGACAATAAAATTTAAAGGAGGTCGGAAAACTTTGTTTTGTTTTTTATTTTAGGTAGATCTTAATATGGCAAATTCAAAAATACTATTTTCATTATGTTAGGACGCATAGCTTAGGAGAAAAAGCTGTTTAAACATTACCCATATGAATGACAATAAAATTTAATTGAGGTCGGAAATCTTTGTTTTGTTTTTTATTTTAGGTAGATCTTAATATGGCAAATTCAAAAATACTATTTTCATTATGCTAGGACCCATAGCTTAGGAGAAAAAGCTGTTTAAACATTACCCATATGAATGACATATCAAGGACAATAAAATTTAAACGAGGTCGGAAAACTTTGTTTTGTTTTTTATTTTAGGTAGATCTTAATATGGCAAATTTAAAAATACTATTTTCATAATGCTAGGACGCACAGCTTAGGAGAAAAAGCTGTTTAAACATTACCCATATGAATGACAATAAAATTTAAACGAGGTCGGAAAACTTTGTTTTGTTTTTTATTTTAAGTAGACCTTAATATGGCAAATTCAAAAATACTATCTTCTTTATGCTAGGACGCATAGCTTAGGAGAAAAAGCTGTTTAAACATTACCCATATGAATGACATATGAATGACAATAAAATTTAAACGAGGTCGGAAAACTTTGTTTTGTTTTTTATTTTAAGTAGATCTTAATATGGCAAATTCAAAAATAATATTTTTATTATGCTGGGACGCATAGCTTAGGAGAAAAAGCTGTTTAAACATTACCCATATGAATGACATATGAATGACAATAAAATTTAAACGAGGTCGGAAAACTTTGTTTTGTTTTTTATTTTAAGTAAATCTTAAAATAACAAATTCAAAAATACTATTTTCATTATGCTAGGACGCATAGCTTAGGAGAGAAAGCTGTTTAAACATTACCCATATGAATGACATATGAATGACAATAAAATTTAAACGAGGTCGGAAAACTTTGTTTTGTTTTTTATTTTATGTAGATCTTAATATGGCAAATTCAAAAATTATATTTTCATTAAGCTGGGACGCACAGCTTAGGAGAAAAAGCTGTTTAAACATTACCCATATGAATGACAATAAAATTTAAACAAGGTCGGAAAACTTTGTTTTGTTTTTTATTTTAAGTAGATCTTAATATGGCAAATTCAAAAATACTATTTTCATTATGCTGGGACGCATAGCTTAGGAGAAAAAGCTGTTTAAACATTACCCATATGAATGACAATAAAATTTAAACGAGATCGGAAAACTTTGTTTTGTTTTTAATTCTAGGTAGATCTTAATATGGCAAATTTAAAAATACTATTTTCATTATGCTAGGACGCATAGCTTAGGAGAAAAAGCTGTTTAAACATTACCCATATGAATGACAATAAAATTTAAACGAGGTCGGAAAACTTTGTTTTGTTTTTTATTTTAAGTAGATCTTAATATGGCAAATTCAAAAATACTATTTTCATTATGCTAGGACGCATAGCTTAGGAGAAAAAGCTGTTTAAACATTACCCATATGAATGACATATGAATGACAATAAAATTTAAACGAGGTCGGAAAACTTTGTTTTGTTTTTTATTTTAGGTAGATCTTAATATGGCAAATTCAAAAATACTATTTTTATTATGCTTAAACGCATAGTTAAGGAGAAAAAGCTGTTTAAAAATTACCCATATGAATGACATATCAATGACAATAAAATTTAAACGAGGTCAGAAAACTTTGTTTTGTTTTTTAGTTTAGGTAGATCTTAATATGGCAAATTCAAAAATACTATTTTCATTATGCTTGGACGCATAGCTTAGGAGAAAAATCTGTTTAAACATTACCCATATGAATGACAATAAAATTTAGACAAGGTCGGAAAACTTTGTTTGGTTTTTATTTTAAGTAGATCTTAATATGGCAAATTCAAAAATACTATTTTCATTATGCTGGGACGCATAGCTTAGGAGAAAAAGCTGTTTAAACATTACCCATATGAATGACAATAAAATTTAAACGAGGTCGGAAAACTTTGTTTTGTTTTTAATTTTAGGTAGATCTTAATATGGCAAATTCAAAAATACTATTTTCATTATGCTAGGACGCATAGCTTAGGAGAAAAAGCTGTTTAAACATTACCCATATGAATGACAATAAAATTTAAACGAGGTCGGAAAACTTTGTTTTGTTTTTAATTTTAAGTAGATCTTAATATGGCAAATTCAAAAATACTATTTTCATTATGCTAGGACGCAAAGCTTAGGAGAAAAAGCTGTTTAAACATTACCCATATGAATGACATATGAATGACAATAAAATTTAAACGAGGTCGGAAAACTTTGTTTTGTTTTTTATTTTAGGTAGATCTTAATATGGCAAATTCAAAAATACTATTTTCATTATGCTTGGACGCATAGCTTAGGAGAAAAAGCTGTTTAAACATTACCCATATGAATGACAATAAAATTTAGACAAGGTCGGAAAACTTTGTTTGGTTTTGATTTTAAGTAGATCTTAATATGGCAAATTCAAAAATACTATTTTCATTATGCTGGGACGCATAGCTTAGGAGAAAAAGCTGTTTAAACATTACCCATATGAATGACAATAAAATTTAAACGAGGTCGGAAAACTTTGTTTTGTTTTTAATTTTAGGTAGATCTAAATATGGCAAATTCAAAAAAACTATTTTCATTATGCTAGGACGCATAGCTTAGGAGAAAAAGCTGTTTAAACATTACCCATATGAATGACAATAAAATTTAAACGAGGTCGGAAAACTTTGTTTTGTTTTTTATTTTAAGTAGATCTTAATATGGCAAATTCAAAAATACTATTTTCATTATGCTAGGACGCAAAGCTTAGGAGAAAAAGCTGTTTAAACATTACCCATATGAATGACATATGAATGACAATAAAATTTAAACGAGGTCGGAAAACTTTGTTTTGTTTTTAATTTTAGGTAGATCTTAATATGGCAAATTCAAAAATACTATTTTTATTAATCTTGGACGCATAGCTTAGGAGAAAAACCTGTTTAACCATTACCCATATGAATGACAATAAAATTTAAACGAGGTCGGAAAACTTTGTTTTGTTTTTTATTTTAAGTAGATCTTAATATGGCAAATTCAAAAATACTATTTTCTTTATGCTTGGACGCATAGCTTAGGAGAAAAAGCTGTTTAAACATTACCCATATGAATGACAATAAAATTTAAACAAGGTCGGAAAACTTTGTTTGGTTTTTATTTTAAGTAGATCTTAATATGGCAAATTCAAAAATACTTATTTTATTATGCTATGACGCATAGTTTAGGAGAAAAAGCTGTTTAAAAATTACCCATATGAATGACATATCAATGACAATAAAATTTAAACGAGGTCAGAAAACTTTGTTTTGTTTTTTAGTTTAGGTAGATCTTAATATGGCAAATTTAAAAATACTATTTTCATTAATCTTGGACGCATAGCTTAGGAGAAAAACCTGTTTAAACATTACCCATATGAATGACATATCAAGGACAATAAAATTTAAACGAGGTCGGAAAACTTCGTTTTGTTTTTTATTTTAGGTAGATCCTAATATGGCAAATTCAAAAATACTATTTTCATTATGCTAGGACGCATACCTTAGGAGAAAAAGCTGTTTAAACATTACCCATATAAATGACAATAAAATTTAAACGAGGTCGGAAAACTTTGTTTTGTTTTTTATTTTAAGTAGACCTTAATATTGCAAATTCAAAAATACTATTTTCATTATGCTGGGACGCATATCTTAGGAGTTTTCTCCTAGCTTTTTAGCTTTTTAGCTTTTTAGCTGTTTAAACATTACCCATATGAATGACATATGAATGACAATAAAATTTAAACGAGGTCGGAAAACTTTGTTTTGTTTTTTATTTTAAGTAGATCTTAATATGGCAAATTCAAAAATACTATTTTTATTATGCTAGGACGCATAGCTTAGGAGAAAAAGCTGTTTAAACATTACCCATATGAATGACAATAAAATTTAAACGAGGTCGGAAAACTTTGTTTTTTTTTTTATTTTAAGTAGATCTTAATATGGCAAATTCAAAAATACTATTTTCATTATGCTTGGACGCATAGCTTAGGAGAAAAAGCTGTTTAAACATTACCCACATGAATGACAATAAAATTTAAACGAGGTCGGAAAACTTTGTTTTGTTTTTTATTTTAAGTAGATCTTAATATGGCAAATTCAAAAATACTATTTCTATTATGCTAGGACGCAAAGCTTAGGAGAAAAAGCTGTTTAAACATTACCCATATGAATGACAATAAAATTTAAACGAGGTCGGAAAACTTTGTTTTGTTTTAAATTTTAAGTAGATCCTAATATGGCAAATTCAAAAATACTATTTCTATTATGCTGGGACGCATAGCTTAGGAGAAAAAGCTGTTTAAACATTACCCATATGAATGACATATCAAGGACAATAAAATTTAAACGAGGTCGGAAAACTTTGTTTTGTTTTTTATTTTAGGTAGATCTTAATATGGCAAATTTAAAAATACAATTTTCATAATGCTAGGACGCATAGCTTAGAAGAAAAAGCTGTTTAAACATTACCCATATGAATGACAATAAAATTTAAACGAGGTCGGAAAACTTTGTTTTGTTTTTCATTTTAAGTAGATCTTAATAAAACAAATTCAAAAATACTATTTCAATTATGCTAGGACGCATAGCTTAGGAGAGAAAGCTGTTTAAACATTACCCATATGAATGACATATGAATGACAATAAAATTTAAACGAGGTCGGAAAACTTTGTTTTGTTTTTTATTTTAGGTAGATCTTTATATGGCAAATTCAAAAGTACTATTTTTATTATGCTAGGACGCATAGCTTAGGAGAAAAAGCTGTTTAAACATTACCCATATGAATGACAATAAAATTTAAACGAGGTCGGAAAACTTTGTTTTGTTTTTTATTTTAAGTAGACCTTAATATGGCAAATTCAAAAGTACTATTTTTATTATGCTAGGACGCATAGCTTAGGAGAAAAAGCTGTTTAAACATTACCCATATGAATGACAATAAAATTTAAACGAGGTCGGAAAACTTTGTTTTGTTTTTTATTTTAGGTAGATCTTAATATGACAAATTCAAAAATACTATTTTCATTATGCTAGGACGCATAGCTTAGGAGAAAAAGCTGTTTAAACATTACCCATATGAATGACAATAAAATTTAAACGAGGTCGGAAAACTTTGTTTTGTTTTTTATTTTAGGTAGAACTTAATATGGCAAATTCAAAAAAACTATTTTCATTATGCTACGACGCATAGCTTAGGAGAAAAAGCTGTTTAAACATTACCCATATGAATGACAATAAAATTTAAACGAGGTCGGAAAATTCAAAAATACTATTTTCATCATGCTACGACGCATAGCTTAGGAGAAAAAGCTGTTTAAACATTACCCATATGAATGACAATAAAATTTAAACGAGGTCGGACAACTTTGTTTTGTTTTTTATTTTAGATAGATCCTAATATGGCAAATTGAAAAATACTATTTTCATTATGCTACGACGCATAGCTTAGGAGAAAAAGCTGTTTAAACATTACCCATATTGATGACAATAAAATTTAAACGAGGTCGGAAAACTTTGTTTTGTTTTTTGTTTTAAGTAGATCTTAATATGGCTAATTCAAAAATACTATTTTCATTATGCTAGGACGCATAGCTTAGGAGAAAAATCTGTTTAAACATTACCCATATGAATGACAATAAAATTTAAACGAGGTCGGAAAACTTTGTTTTGTTTTTTATTTTAGGTAGATCTTAATATGGCAAATTCAAAAATACTATTTTCATTATGCTAGGACGCATAGCTTAGGAAAAAAAGCTTTTTAAACATTACCCATGTGAATGACAATAAAATTTAAAGGAGGTCGGAAAACTTTGTTTTGTTTTTTATTTTAGGTAGATCTTAATATGGCAAATTCAAAAATACTATTTTCATTATGTTAGGACGCATAGCTTAGGAGAAAAAGCTGTTTAAACATTACCCATATGAATGACAATAAAATTTAAACGAGGTCGGAAATCTTTGTTTTGTTTTTTATTTTAGGTAGATCTTAATATGGCAAATTCAAAAATACTATTTTCATTATGCTAGGACCCATAGCTTAGGAGAAAAAGCTGTTTAAACATTACCCATATGAATGACATATCAAGGACAATAAAATTTAAACGAGATCGGAAAACTTTGTTTTGTTTTTTATTTTAGGTAGATCTTAATATGGCAAATTCAAAAGTACTATTTTTATTATGCTAGGACGCATAGCTTAGGAGAAAAAGCTGTTTAAACATTACCCATATGAATGACAATAAAATTTAAACGAGGTCGGAAAACTTTGTTTTGTTTTTTATTTTACGTAGATCTTAATATGGCAAATTCAAAAATACTATTTTCATTATGCTAGGACGCATAGCTTAGGAAAAAAAGCTTTTTAAACATTACCCATATGAATGACAATAAAATTTAAACGAGGTCGGAAAACTTTGTTTTGTTTTTTATTTTAGGTAGATCTTAATATGGCAAATTCAAAAATACTATTTTCATCATGCTGCGACGCATAGCTTAGGAGAAAAAGCTGTTTAAACATTACCCATATGAATGACAATAAAATTTAAAGGAGGTCGGAAAACTTTGTTTTGTTTTTTATTTTAGGTAGATCTTAATATGGCAAATTCAAAAATACTATTTTCATTATGTTAGGACGCATAGCTTAGGAGAAAAAGCTGTTTAAACATTACCCATATGAATGACAATAAAATTTAATTGAGGTCGGAAATCTTTGTTTTGTTTTTTATTTTAGGTAGATCTTAATATGGCAAATTCAAAAATACTATTTTCATTATGCTAGGACCCATAGCTTAGGAGAAAAAGCTGTTTAAACATTACCCATATGAATGACATATCAAGGACAATAAAATTTAAACGAGGTCGGAAAACTTTGTTTTGTTTTTTATTTTAGGTAGATCTTAATATGGCAAATTTAAAAATACTATTTTCATAATGCTAGGACGCACAGCTTAGGAGAAAAATCTGTTTAAACATTACCCATATGAATGACAATAAAATTTAAACGAGGTCGGAAAACTTTGTTTTGTTTTTTATTTTAAGTAGACCTTAATATGGCAAATTCAAAAATACTATCTTCATTATGCTGGGACGTATAGCTTAGGAGAAAAAGCTGTTTAAACATTACCCATATGAATGACATATGAATGACAATAAAATTTAAACGAGGTCGGAAAACTTTGTTTTGTTTTTTATTTTAGGTAGATCTTTATATGGCAAATTCAAAAGTACTATTTTTATAATGCTAGGACGCATAGCTTAGGAGAAAAAGCTGTTTAAACATTACCCATATGAATGACAATAAAATTTAAACGAGGTCGGAAAACTTTGTTTTGTTTTTTATTTTAAGTAGACCTTAATATGGCAAATTCAAAAATACTATCTTCTTTATGCTAGGACGCATAGCTTAGGAGAAAAAGCTGTTTAAACATTACCCATATGAATGACATATGAATGACAATAAAATTTAAACGAGGTCGGAAAACTTTGTTTTGTTTTTTATTTTAAGTAGATCTTAATATGGCAAATTCAAAAATAATATTTTTATTATGCTGGGACGCATAGCTTAGGAGAAAAAGCTGTTTAAACATTACCCATATGAATGACATATGAATGACAATAAAATTTAAACGAGGTCGGAAAACTTTGTTTTGTTTTTTATTTTAAGTAAATCTTAAAATAACAAATTCAAAAATACTATTTTCATTATGCTAGGACGCATAGCTTAGGAGAGAAAGCTGTTTAAACATTACCCATATGAATGACATATGAATGACAATAAAATTTAAACGAGGTCGGAAAACTTTGTTTTGTTTTTTATTTTAGGTAGATCTTAATATGGCAAATTCAAAAATTATATTTTCATTAAGCTGGGACGCATAGCTTAGGAGAAAAAGCTGTTTAAACATTACCCATATGAATGACAATAAAATTTAAACAAGGTCGGAAAACTTTGTTTTGTTTTTTATTTTAAGTAGATCTTAATATGGCAAATTCAAAAATACTATTTTCATTATGCTGGGACGCATAGCTTAGGAGAAAAAGCTGTTTAAACATTACCCATATGAATGACAATAAAATTTAAACGAGATCGGAAAACTTTGTTTTGTTTTTAATTTTAGGTAGATCTTAATATGGCAAATTTAAAAATACTATTTTCATTATGCTAGGACGCATAGCTTAGGAGAAAAAGCTGTTTAAACATTACCCATATGAATGACAATAAAATTTAAACGAGGTCGGAAAACTTTGTTTTGTTTTTTATTTTAAGTAGATCTTAATATGGCAAATTCAAAAATACTATTTTCATTATGCTAGGACGCATAGCTTAGGAGAAAAAACTGTTTAAACATTACCCATATGAATGACATATGAATGACAATAAAATTTAAACGAGGTCGGAAAACTTTGTTTTGTTTTTTATTTTAGGTAGATCTTAATATGGCAAATTCAAAAATACTATTTTTATTATGCTTAAACGCATAGTTAAGGAGAAAAAGCTGTTTAAAAATTACCCATATGAATGACATATCAATGACAATAAAATTTAAACGAGGTCAGAAAACTTTGTTTTGTTTTTTAGTTTAGGTAGATCTTAATATGGCAAATTCAAAAATACTATTTTCATTATGCTTGGACGCATAGCTTTAGAGAAAAATCTGTTTAAACATTACCCATTTGAATGACAATAAAATTTAAACGAGGTCGGAAAACTTTGTTTTGTTTTTAATTTTAGGTAGATCTTAATATGGCAAATTGAAAAATACTATTTTCATCATGCTACGACGCATAGCTTAGGAGAAAAAGCTGTTTAAACATTACCCATATGAATGACAATACAAGTTAAACGAGGTCGGAAAACTTTGTTTTGTTTTTTATTTTAGGTAGATCTTAATATGGCAAATTCAAAAATACTATTTTCATTATGCTAGGACGCATAGCTTAGGAGAAAAAGCTGTTTAAACATTACCCATATGAATGACAATAAAATTTAAAGGAGGTCGGAAAACTTTGTTTTGTTTTTTATTTTATGTAGAATTTAATATGGCAAATTGAAAACTACTATTTTCATCATGCTGCGACGCATAGCTTAGGAGAAAAAGCTGTTTAAACATTACCCATATGAATGACAATAAAATTTAAAGGAGGTCGGAAAACTTTGTTTTGTTTTTTATTTTAGGTAGATCTTAATATGGCAAATTCAAAAATACTATTTTCATTATGTTAGGATGCATAGCTTAGGAGAAAAAGCTGTTTAAACATTACCCATATGAATGACAATAAAAGTTAAACGAGGTCGGAAAACTTTGTTTTGTTTTTTATTTTAGGTAGATCTTAATATGGCAAATTCAAAAATACTATTTTCATTATGCTAGGACGCATAGCTTAGGAAAAAAAGCTGTTTAAACATTACCCATATGAATTACAATAAAATTTAAAGGAGTTCGGAAAACTTTGTTTTGTTTTTTATTTTAGGTAGATCTTAATATGGCAAATTCAAAAATACTATTTTCAGTATGCTAGGACCCATAGCTTAGGAGAAAAAGCTGTTTAAACATTACCCATATGAATGACAATAAAATTTAAACGAGGTCGGAAAACTTTGTTTTGTTTTTTATTTTAGGTAGATCTTAATATGGCAAATTTAAAAATACTATTTTCATTATGCTAGGACGCATAGCTTAGGAGAAAAAGCTGTTTAAACAATATCCATATGAATGACAATAAAATTTAAACGAGGTCGGAAAACTTTGTTTTGTTTTTTATTTTAGGTAGATCTTAATATGGCAAATTGAAAAATACTATTTTTATTATGCTACGACGCATAGCTTAGGAGAAAAAGCTGTTTAAACATTACCCATATGAATGACAATAAAATTTAAACGAGGTCGGAAAACTTTGTTTTGTTTTTTATTTTAGGTAGATCTTAATATGGCAAATTCAAAAAAACTATTTTCATTATGCTAGGACGCAAAGCTTAGGAGAAAAAGCTGTTTAAACATTACCCATATGAATGACAATAAAATTTAAACGAGGTCGGAAAACTTTGTTTTGTTTTTTATTTTAGGTAGAACTTAATATGGCAAATTCAAAAAAACTATGTTCATTATGCTAGGACGCAAAGCTTAGGAGAAAAAGCTGTTTAAACATTACCCATATGAATGACAATAAAATTTAAACGAGGTCGGAAAATTCAAAAATACTATTTTCATCATGCTACGACGCATAGCTTAGGAGAAAAAGCTGTTTAAACATTACCCATATGAATGACAATAAAATTTAAACGAGGTTGGACAACTTTGTTTTGTTTTTTATTTTAGATAGATCCTAATATGGCAAATTGAAAAATACTATTTTCATAATGCTACGACGCATAGCTTAGGAGAAAAAGCTGTTTAAACATTACCCATATTGATGACAATAAAATTTAAACGAGGTCGGAAAACTTTGTTTTGTTTTTTGTTTTAAGTAGATCTTAATATGGCTAATTCAAAAATACTATTTTCATTATGCTAGGACGCATAGCTTAGGAGAAAAATCTGTTTAAACATTACCCATATGAATGACAATAAAATTTAAACGAGGTCGGAAAACTTTGTTTTGTTTTTTATTTTAGGTAGATCTTAATATGGCAAATTCAAAAATACTATTTTCATTATGCTAGGACGCATAGCTTAGGAAAAAAAGCTTTTTAAACATTACCCATGTGAATGACAATAAAATTTAAAGGAGGTCGGAAAACTTTGTTTTGTTTTTTATTTTAGGTAGATCTTAATATGGCAAATTCAAAAATACTATTTTCATTATGTTAGGACGCATAGCTTAGGAGAAAAAGCTGTTTAAACATTACCCATATGAATGACAATAAAATTTAAACGAGGTCGGAAATCTTTGTTTTGTTGTTTATTTTAGGTAGATCTTAATATGGCAAATTCAAAAATACTATTTTCATTATGCTAGGACCCATAGCTTAGGAGAAAAAGCTGTTTAAACATTACCCATATGAATGACATATCAAGGACAATAAAATTTAAACGAGGTCGGAAAACTTTGTTTTGTTTTTTATTTTAGGTAGATCTTTATATGGCAAATTCAAAAGTACTATTTTTATTATGCTATGACGCATAGCTTAGGAGAAAAAGCTGTTTAAACATTACCCATATGAATGACAATAAAATTTATACGAGGTCGGAAAACTTTGTTTTGTTTTTTATTTTACGTAGATCTTAATATGGCAAATTCAAAAATACTATTTTCATTATGCTAGGACGCATAGCTTAGGAAAAAAAGCTTTTTAAACATTACCCATATGAATGACAATAAAATTTAAACGAGGTCGGAAAACTTTGTTTTGTTTTTTATTTTAGGTAGATCTTAATATGGCAAATTCAAAAATACTATTTTCATCA
This sequence comes from Tipula confusa, assembly GCA_963556175.1. Classification (NCBI taxonomy): domain Eukaryota; kingdom Metazoa; phylum Arthropoda; class Insecta; order Diptera; family Tipulidae; genus Tipula; species Tipula confusa. The sequence continues at coordinate 120,447,226 of OY744476.1, forward strand.
TGCTGCAACGCATAGCTTAGGAGAAAAAGCTGTTTAAACATTACCCATATGAATGACAATAAAATTTAAAGGAGGTCGGAAAACTTTGTTTTGTTTTTTATTTTAGGTAGATCTTAATATGGCAAATTCAAAAATACTATTTTCATTATGTTAGGACGCATAGCTTAGGAGAAAAAGCTGTTTAAACATTACCCATATGAATGACAATAAAATTTAATTGAGGTCGGAAATCTTTGTTTTGTTTTTTATTTTAGGTAGATCTTAATATGGCAAATTCAAAAATACTATTTTCATTATGCTAGGACCCATAGCTTAGGAGAAAAAGCTGTTTAAACATTACCCATATGAATGACATATCAAGGACAATAAAATTTAAACGAGGTCGGAAAACTTTGTTTTGTTTTTTATTTTAGGTAGATCTTAATATGGCAAATTTAAAAATACTATTTTCATAATGCTAGGACGCACAGCTTAGGAGAAAAAGCTGTTTAAACATTACCCATATGAATGACAATAAAATTTAAACGAGGTCGGAAAACTTTGTTTTGTTTTTTATTTTAAGTAGACCTTAATATGGCAAATTCAAAAATACTATCTTCATTATGCTGGGACGTATAGCTTAGGAGAAAAAGCTGTTTAAACATTACCCATATGAATGACATATGAATGACAATAAAATTTAAACGAGGTCGGAAAACTTTGTTTTGTTTTTTATTTTAGGTAGATCTTTATATGGCAAATTCAAAAGTACTATTTTTATAATTCTAGGACGCATAGCTTAGGAGAAAAAGCTGTTTAAACATTACCCATATGAATGACAATAAAATTTAAACGAGGTCGGAAAACTTTGTTTTGTTTTTTATTTTAAGTAGACCTTAATATGGCAAATTCAAAAATACTATCTTCTTTATGCTAGGACGCATAGCTTAGGAGAAAAAGCTGTTTAAACATTACCCATATGAATGACATATGAATGACAATAAAATTTAAACGAGGTCGGAAAACTTTGTTTTGTTGTTTATTTTAAGTAGATCTTAATATGGCAAATTCAAAAATAATATTTTTATTATGCTGGGACGCATAGCTTAGGAGAAAAAGCTGTTTAAACATTACCCATATGAATGACATATGAATGACAATAAAATTTAAACGAGGTCGGAAAACTTTGTTTTGTTTTTTATTTTAAGTAAATCTTAAAATAACAAATTCAAAAATACTATTTTCATTATGCTAGGACGCATAGCTTAGGAGAGAAAGCTGTTTAAACATTACCCATATGAATGACATATGAATGACAATAAAATTTAAACGAGGTCGGAAAACTTTGTTTTGTTTTTTATTTTATGTAGATCTTAATATGGCAAATTCAAAAATACTATTTTCATTAAGCTGGGACGCATAGCTTAGGAGAAAAAGCTGTTTAAACATTACCCATATGAATGACAATAAAATTTAAACAAGGTCGGAAAACTTTGTTTTGTTTTTTATTTTAAGTAGATCTTAATATGGCAAATTCAAAAATACTATTTTCATTATGCTAGGACGCATAGCTTAGGAGAAAAAGCTGTTTAAACATTACCCATATGAATGACAATAAAATTTAAACGAGGTCGGAAAACTTTGTTTTGTTTTTTATTTTAAGTAGATCTTAATATGGCAAATTCAAAAATACTATTTTCATTATGCTAGGACGCATAGCTTAGGAGAAAAAGCTGTTTAAACATTACCCATATGAATGACATATGAATGACAATAAAATTTAAACGAGGTCGGAAAACTTTGTTTTGTTTTTTATTTTAGGTAGATCTTAATATGGCAAATTCAAAAATACTATTTTTATTATGCTTAAACGCATAGTTAAGGAGAAAAAGCTGTTTAAAAATTACCCATATGAATGACATATCAATGACAATAAAATTTAAACGAGGTCAGAAAACTTTGTTTTGTTTTTTAGTTTAGGTAGATCTTAATATGGCAAATTCAAAAATACTATTTTCATTATGCTTGGACGCATAGCTTAGGAGAAAAATCTGTTTAAACATTACCCATATGAATGACAATAAAATTTAGACAAGGTCGGAAAACTTTGTTTGGTTTTTATTTTAAGTAGATCTTAATATGGCAAATTCAAAAATACTATTTTCATTATGCTGGGACGCATAGCTTAGGAGAAAAAGCTGTTTAAACATTACCCATATGAATGACAATAAAATTTAAACGAGGTCGGAAAACTTTGTTTTGTTTTTAATTTTAGGTAGATCTTAATATGGCAAATTCAAAAATACTATTTTCATTATGCTAGGACGCATAGCTTAGGAGAAAAAGCTGTTTAAACATTACCCATATGAATGACAATAAAATTTAAACGAGGTCGGAAAACTTTGTTTTGTTTTTAATTTTAAGTAGATCTTAATATGGCAAATTCAAAAATACTATTTTCATTATGCTAGGACGCAAAGCTTAGGAGAAAAAGCTGTTTAAACATTACCCATATGAATGACATATGAATGACAATAAAATTTAAACGAGGTCGGAAAACTTTGTTTTGTTTTTTATTTTAGGTAGATCTTAATATGGCAAATTCAAAAATACTATTTTCATTATGCTTGGACGCATAGCTTAGGAGAAAAAGCTGTTTAAACATTACCCATATGAATGACAATAAAATTTAGACAAGGTCGGAAAACTTTGTTTGGTTTTTATTTTAAGTAGATCTTAATATGGCAAATTCAAAAATACTATTTTCATTATGCTGGGACGCATAGCTTAGGAGAAAAAGCTGTTTAAACATTACCCATATGAATGACAATAAAATTTAAACGAGGTCGGAAAACTTTGTTTTGTTTTTAATTTTAGGTAGATCTAAATATGGCAAATTCAAAAATACTATTTTCATTATGCTAGGACGCATAGCTTAGGAGAAAAAGCTGTTTAAACATTACCCATATGAATGACAATAAAATTTAAACGAGGTCGGAAAACTTTGTTTTGTTTTTTATTTTAAGTAGATCTTAATATGGCAAATTCAAAAATACTATTTTCATTATGCTAGGACGCAAAGCTTAGGAGAAAAAGCTGTTTAAACATTACCCATATGAATGACATATGAATGACAATAAAATTTAAACGAGGTCGGAAAACTTTGTTTTGTTTTTAATTTTAGGTAGATCTTAATATGGCAAATTCAAAAATACTATTTTTATTAATCTTGGACGCATAGCTTAGGAGAAAAACCTGTTTAACCATTACCCATATGAATGACAATAAAATTTAAACGAGGTCGGAAAACTTTGTTTTGTTTTTTATTTTAAGTAGATCTTAATATGGCAAATTCAAAAATACTATTTTCTTTATGCTTGGACGCATAGCTTAGGAGAAAAAGCTGTTTAAACATTACCCATATGAATGACAATAAAATTTAAACAAGGTCGGAAAACTTTGTTTGGTTTTTATTTTAAGTAGATCTTAATATGGCAAATTCAAAAATACTTATTTTATTATGCTATGACGCATAGTTTAGGAGAAAAAGCTGTTTAAAAATTACCCATATGAATGACATATCAATGACAATAAAATTTAAACGAGGTCAGAAAACTTTGTTTTGTTTTTTAGTTTAGGTAGATCTTAATATGGCAAATTTAAAAATACTATTTTCATTAATCTTGGACGCATAGCTTAGGAGAAAAACCTGTTTAAACATTACCCATATGAATGACATATCAAGGACAATAAAATTTAAACGAGGTCGGAAAACTTCGTTTTGTTTTTTATTTTAGGTAGATCCTAATATGGCAAATTCAAAAATACTATTTTCATTATGCTAGGACGCATACCTTAGGAGAAAAAGCTGTTTAAACATTACCCATATAAATGACAATAAAATTTAAACGAGGTCGGAAAACTTTGTTTTGTTTTTTATTTTAAGTAGACCTTAATATTGCAAATTCAAAAATACTATTTTCATTATGCTGGGACGCATATCTTAGGAGTTTTCTCCTAGCTTTTTAGCTTTTTAGCTTTTTAGCTGTTTAAACATTACCCATATGAATGACATATGAATGACAATAAAATTTAAACGAGGTCGGAAAACTTTGTTTTGTTTTTTATTTTAAGTAGATCTTAATATGGCAAATTCAAAAATACTATTTTTATTATGCTAGGACGCATAGCTTAGGAGAAAAAGCTGTTTAAACATTACCCATATGAATGACAATAAAATTTAAACGAGGTCGGAAAACTTTGTTTTGTTTTTTATTTTAAGTAGATCTTAATATGGCAAATTCAAAAATACTATTTTCATTATGCTTGGACGCATAGCTTAGGAGAAAAAGCTGTTTAAACATTACCCACATGAATGACAATAAAATTTAAACGAGGTCGGAAAACTTTGTTTTGTTTTTTATTTTAAGTAGATCTTAATATGGCAAATTCAAAAATACTATTTCTATTATGCTAGGACGCAAAGCTTAGGAGAAAAAGCTGTTTAAACATTACCCATATGAATGACAATAAAATTTAAACGAGGTCGGAAAACTTTGTTTTGTTTTAAATTTTAAGTAGATCCTAATATGGCAAATTCAAAAATACTATTTCTATTATGCTGGGACGCATAGCTTAGGAGAAAAAGCTGTTTAAACATTACCCATATGAATGACATATCAAGGACAATAAAATTTAAACGAGGTCGGAAAACTTTGTTTTGTTTTATATTTTAGGTAGATCTTAATATGGCAAATTTAAAAATACTATTTTCATAATGCTAGGACGCATAGCTTAGGAGAAAAAGCTGTTTAAACATTACCCATATGAATGACAATAAAATTTAAACGAGGTCGGAAAACTTTGTTTTGTTTTTCATTTTAAGTAGATCTTAATAAAACAAATTCAAAAATACTATTTCAATTATGCTAGGACGCATAGCTTAGGAGAGAAAGCTGTTTAAACATTACCCATATGAATGACATATGAATGACAATAAAATTTAAACGAGGTCGGAAAACTTTGTTTTGTTTTTTATTTTAGGTAGATCTTTATATGGCAAATTCAAAAGTACTATTTTTATTATGCTAGGACGCATAGCTTAGGAGAAAAAGCTGTTTAAACATTACCCATATGAATGACAATAAAATTTAAACGAGGTCGGAAAACTTTGTTTTGTTTTTTATTTTAAGTAGACCTTAATATGGCAAATTCAAAAGTACTATTTTTATTATGCTAGGACGCATAGCTTAGGAGAAAAAGCTGTTTAAACATTACCCATATGAATGACAATAAAATTTAAACGAGGTCGGAAAACTTTGTTTTGTTTTTTATTTTAGGTAGATCTTAATATTGCAAATTCAAAAATACTATTTTCATTATGCTAGGACGCATAGCTTAGGAGAAAAAGCTGTTTAAACATTACCCATATGAATGACAATAAAATTTAAACGAGGTCGGAAAACTTTGTTTTGTTTTTTATTTTAGGTAGATCTTAATATGGCAAATTCAAAAATACTATTTTCATTATGCTAGGACGCATAGCTTAGGAGAAAAAGCTGTTTAAACATTACCCATATGAATGACAATAAAATTTAAAGGAGGTCGGAAAACTTTGTTATGTTTTTTATTTTAGGTAGATCTTAATATGACAAATTCAAAAATACTATTTTCATTATGCTAGGACGCATAGCTTAGGAGAAAAAGCTGTTTAAACATTACCCATATGAATGACAATAAAATTTAAACGAGGTCGGAAAACTTTGTTTTGTTTTTTATTTTAGGTAGAACTTAATATGGCAAATTCAAAAAAACTATTTTCATTATGCTAGGACGCAAAGCTTAGGAGAAAAAGCTGTTTAAACATTACCCATATGAATGACAATAAAATTTAAACGAGGTCGGAAAATTCAAAAATACTATTTTCATCATGCTACGACGCATAGCTTAGGAGAAAAAGCTGTTTAAACATTACCCATATGAATGACAATAAAATTTAAACGAGGTCGGACAACTTTGTTTTGTTTTTTATTTTAGATAGATCCTAATATGGCAAATTCAAAAATACTATTTTCATTATGCTACGACGCATAGCTTAGGAGAAAAAGCTGTTTAAACATTACCCATATCGATGACAATAAAATTTAAACGAGGTCGGAAATCTTTGTTTTGTTTTTTGTTTTAAGTAGATCTCAATATGGCTAATTCAAAAATACTATTTTCATCATGCTACGACGCATAGCTTAGGAGAAATATCTGTTTAAACATTACCCATATGAATGACAATAAAATTTAAAGGAGGTCGGAAAACTTTGTTTTGTTTTTTATTTTATGTAGAATTTAATATGGCAAATTGAAAACTACTATTTTCATCATGCTGCGACGCATAGCTTAAAAGAAAAAGCTGTTTAAACATTACCCATATGAATGACAATAAAATTTAAAGGAGGTCGGAAAACTTTGTTTTGTTTTTTATTTTAGGTAGATCTTAATATGGCAAATTCAAAAATACTATTTTCATTATGTTAGGATGCATAGCTTAGGAGAAAAAGCTGTTTAAACATTACCCATATGAATGACAATAAAAGTTAAACGAGGTCGGAAAACTTTGTTTTGTTTTTTATTTTAGGTAGATCTTAATATGGCAAATTCAAAAATACTATTTTCATTATGCTAGGACGCATAGCTTAGGAAAAAAAGCTGTTTAAACATTACCCATATGAATTACAATAAAATTTAAAGGAGTTCGGAAAACTTTGTTTTGTTTTTTATTTTAGGTAGATCTTAATATGGCAAATTCAAAAATACTATTTTCAGTATGCTAGGACCCATAGCTTAGGAGAAAAAGCTGTTTAAACATTACCCATATGAATGACAATAAAATTTAAACGAGGTCGGAAAACTTTGTTTTGTTTTTTATTTTAGGTAGATCTTAATATGGCAAATTTAAAAATACTATTTTCATTATGCTAGGACGCATAGCTTAGGAGAAAAAGCTGTTTAAACAATATCCATATGAATGACAATAAAATTTAAACGAGGTCGGAAAACTTTGTTTTGTTTTTTATTTTAGGTAGATCTTAATATGGCAAATTGAAAAATACTATTTTCATTATGCTACGACGCATAGCTTAGGAGAAAAAGCTGTTTAAACATTACCCATATGAATGACAATAAAATTTAAACGAGGTCGGAAAACTTTGTTTTGTTTTTTATTTTAGGTAGAACTTAATATGGCAAATTCAAAAAAACTATTTTCATTATGCTAGGACGCAAAGCTTAGGAGAAAAAGCTGTTTAAACATTACCCATATGAATGACAATAAAATTTAAACGAGGTCGGAAAACTTTGTTTTGTTTTTTATTTTAGGTAGAACTTAATATGGCAAATTCAAAAAAACTATTTTCATTATGCTAGGACGCAAAGCTTAGGAGAAAAAGCTGTTTAAACATTACCCATATGAATGACAATAAAATTTAAACGAGGTCGGAAAATTCAAAAATACTATTTTCATCATGCTACGACGCATAGCTTAGGAGAAAAAGCTGTTTAAACATTACCCATATGAATGACAATAAAATTTAAACGAGGTCGGACAACTTTGTTTTGTTTTTTATTTTAGATAGATCCTAATATGGCAAATTGAAAAATACTATTTTCATAATGTTACGACGCATAGCTTAGGAGAAAAAGCTGTTTAAACATTACCCATATTGATGACAATAAAATTTAAACGAGGTCGGAAAACTTTGTTTTGTTTTTTGTTTTAAGTAGATCTTAATATGGCTAATTCAAAAATACTATTTTCATTATGCTAGGACGCATAGCTTAGGAGAAAAATCTGTTTAAACATTACCCATATGAATGACAATAAAATTTAAACGAGGTCGGAAAACTTTGTTTTGTTTTTTATTTTAGGTAGATCTTAATATGGCAAATTCAAAAATACTATTTTCATTATGTTAGGACGCATAGCTTAGGAAAAAAAGCTTTTTAAACATTACCCATGTGAATGACAATAAAATTTAAAGGAGGTCGGAAAACTTTGTTTTGTTTTTTATTTTAGGTAGATCTTAATATGGCAAATTCAAAAATACTATTTTCATTATGCTAGAACGCATAGCTTAGGAGAAAAAGCTGTTTAAACATTACCCATATGAATGACAATAAAATTTAAACGAGGTCGGAAAACTTTGTTTTGTTTTTTATTTTAGGTAGATCTTAATATGGCAAATTCAAAAATACTATTTTCATTATGCTGGAACGCATAGCTTAGGAGAAAAATCTGTTTAAACATTACCCATATGAATGACAATAAAATTTAAACGAGGTCGGAAAACTTTGTTTTGTTTTTTATTTTAGGTAGATCTTAATCTGGCAAATTCAAAAATACTATTTTCATTATGTTAGGACGCATAGCTTAGGAGAAAAAGCTGTTTAAACATTACCCATATGAATGACAATAAAATTTAAACGAGGTCGGAAATCTTTGTTTTGTTTTTTATTTTAGGTAGATCTTAATATGGCAAATTCAAAAATACTATTTTCATTATGCTAGGACCCATAGCTTAGCAGAAAAAGCTGTTTAAACATTACCCATATGAATGACATATCAAGGACAATAAAATTTAAACGAGGTCGGAAAACTTTGTTTTGTTTTTTATTTTAGGTAGATCTTAATATGGCAAATTCAAAAGTACTATTTTTATTATGCTAGCACGCATAGCTTAGGAGAAAAAGCTGTTTAAACATTACCCATATGAATGACAATAAAATTTAAACGAGGTCGGAAAACTTTGTTTTGTTTTTTATTTTACGTAGATCTTAATATGGCAAATTCAAAAATACTATTTTCATTATGCTAGGACGCATAGCTTAGGAAAAAAAGCTTTTTAAACATTACCCATATGAATGACAATAAAATTTAAACGAGGTCGGAAAACTTTGTTTTGTTTTTTATTTTAGGTAGATCTTAATATGGCAAATTCAAAAATACTATTTTCATCATGCTGCGACGCATAGCTTAGGAGAAAAAGCTGTTTAAACATTACCCATATGAATGACAATAAAATTTAAAGGAGGTCGGAAAACTTTGTTTTGTTTTTTATTTTAGGTAGATCTTAATATGGCAAATTCAAAAATACTATTTTCATTATGTTAGGACGCATAGCTTAGGAGAAAAAGCTGTTTAAACATTACCCATATGAATGACAATAAAATTTAATTGAGGTCGGAAATCTTTGTTTTGTTTTTTATTTTAGGTAGATCTTAATATGGCAAATTCAAAAATACTATTTTCATTATGCTAGGACGCATAGCTTAGGAGAAAAAGCTGTTTAAACATTACCCATATGAATGACATATCAAGGACAATAAAATTTAAACGAGGTCGGAAAACTTTGTTTTGTTTTTTATTTTAGGTAGATCTTAATATGGCAAATTTAAAAATACTATTTTCATAATGCTAGGACGCATAGCTTAGGAGAAAAATCTGTTTAAACATTACCCATATGAATGACAATAAAATTTAAACGAGGTCGGAAAACTTTGTTTTGTTTTTTATTTTAAGTAGACCTTAATATGGCAAATTCAAAAATACTATCTTCATTATGCTGGGACGTATAGCTTAGGAGAAAAAGCTGTTTAAACATTACCCATATGAATGACATATGAATGACAATAAAATTTAAACGAGGTCGGAAAACTTTGTTTTGTTTTTTATTTTAGGTAGATCTTTATATGGCAAATTCAAAAGTACTATTTTTATAATGCTAGGACGCATAGCTTAGGAGAAAAAGCTGTTTAAACATTACCCATATGAATGACAATAAAATTTAAACGAGGTCGGAAAACTTTGTTTTGTTTTTTATTTTAAGTAGACCTTAATATGGCAAATTCAAAAATACTATCTTCTTTATGCTAGGACGCATAGCTTAGGAGAAAAAGCTGTTTAAACATTACCCATATGAATGACATATGAATGACAATAAAATTTAAACGAGGTCGGAAAACTTTGTTTTGTTTTTTATTTTAAGTAGATCTTAATATGGCAAATTCAAAAATAATATTTTTATTATGCTGGGACGCATAGCTTAGGAGAAAAAGCTGTTTAAACATTACCCATATGAATGACATATGAATGACAATAAAATTTAAACGAGGTCGGAAAACTTTGTTTTGTTTTTTATTTTAAGTAAATCTTAAAATATCAAATTCAAAAATACTATTTTCATTATGCTAGGACGCATAGCTTAGGAGAGAAAGCTGTTTAAACATTACCCATATGAATGACATATGAATGACAATAAAATTTAAACGAGGTCGGAAAACTTTGTTTTGTTTTTTATTTTAGGTAGATCTTAATATGGCAAATTCAAAAATTATATTTTCATTAAGCTGGGACGCATAGCTTAGGAGAAAAAGCTGTTTAAACATTACCCATATGAATGACAATAAAATTTAAACAAGGTCGGAAAACTTTGTTTTGTTTTTTATTTTAAGTAGATCTTAATATGGCAAATTCAAAAATACTATTTTCATTATGCTGGGACGCATAGCTTAGGAGAAAAAGCTGTTTAAACATTACCCATATGAATGACAATAAAATTTAAACGAGGTCGGAAAACTTTGTTTTGTTTTTTATTTTAAGTAGATCTTAATATGGCAAATTCAAAAATACTATTTTCATTATGCTAGGACGCATAGCTTAGGAGAAAAAGCTGTTTAAACATTACCCATATGAATGACATATGAATGACAATAAAATTTAAACGAGGTCGGAAAACTTTGTTTTGTTTTTTATTTTAGGTAGATCTTAATATGGCAAATTCAAAAATACTATTTTTATTATGCTTAAACGCATAGTTAAGGAGAAAAAGCTGTTTAAAAATTACCCATATGAATGACATATCAATGACAATAAAATTTAAACGAGGTCAGAAAACTTTGTTTTGTTTTTTAGTTTAGGTAGATCTTATAATGGCAAATTCAAAAATACTATTTTCATTATGCTTGGACGCATAGCTTTAGAGAAAAATCTGTTTAAACATTACCCATATGAATGACAATAAAATTTAGACAAGGTCGGAAAACTTTGTTTGGTTTTTATTTTAAGTAGATCTTAATATGGCAAATTCAAAAATACTATTTTCATTATGCTAGGACGCAAAGCTTAGGAGAAAAAGCTGTTTAAACATTACCCATATGAATGACATATGAATGACAATAAAATTTAAACGAGGTCGGAAAACTTTGTTTTGTTTTTTATTTTAGGTAGATCTTAATATGGCAAATTCAAAAATACTATTTTTATTAATCTTGGACGCATAGCTTAGGAGAAAAACCTGTTTAACCATTACCCATATGAATGACAATAAAATTTAGACAAGGTCGGAAAACTTTGTTTGGTTTTTATTTTAAGTAGATCTTAATATGGCAAATTCAAAAATACTATTTTCATTATGCTGGGACGCATAGCTTAGGAGAAAAAGCTGTTTAAACATTACCCATATGAATGACAATAAAATTTAAACGAGGTCGGAAAACTTTGTTTTGTTTTTAATTTTAGGTAGATCTAAATATGGCAAATTCAAAAATACTATTTTCATTATGCTAGGACGCATAGCTTAGGAGAAAAAGCTGTTTAAACATTACCCATATGAATGACAATAAAATTTAAACGAGGTCGGAAAACTTTGTTTGGTTTTTATTTTAAGTAGATCTTAATATGGCAAATTCAAAAATACTATTTTCATTATGATAGGACGCAAAGCTTAGGAGAAAAAGCTGTTTAAACATTACCCATATGAATGACATATGAATGACAATAAAATTTAAACGAGGTCGATAAACTTTGTTTTGTTTTTTATTTTAGGTAGATCTTAATATGGCAAATTCAAAAATACTATTTTTATTAATCTTGGACGCATAGCTTAGGAGAAAAACCTGTTTAACCATTACCCATATGAATGACAATAAAATTTAAACGAGGTCGGAAAACTTTGTTTTGTTTTTTATTTTAAGTAGATCTTAATATGGCAAATTCAAAAATACTATTTTCATTATGCTAGGACGCAAAGCTTAGGAGAAAAAGCTGTTTAAACATTACCCATATGAATGACAATAAAATTTAGACAAGGTCGGAAAACTTTGTTTGGTTTTTATTTTAAGTAGATCTTAATATGGCAAATTCAAAAATACTATTTTCATTATGCTGGGACGCATAGCTTAGGAGAAAAAGCTGTTTAAACATTACCCATATGAATGACAATAAAATTTAAACGAGGTCGGAAAACTTTGTTTTGTTTTTTATTTTAGGTAGATCTTAATATGGCAAATTCAAAAATACTATTTTCATTAATCTTGGACGCATAGCTTAGGAGAAAAAGCTGTTTAAACATTACCCATATGAATGACAATAAAATTTAAACAAGGTCGGAAAACTTTGTTTGGTTTTTATTTTAAGTAGATCTTAATATGGCAAATTCAAAAATACTATTTTCATTATGCTGGGACGCATAGCTTAGGAGAAAAAGCTGTTTAAACATTACCCATATGAATGACAATAAAATTTAAACGAGGTCGGAAAACTTTGTTTTGTTTTTAATTTTAGGTAGATCTTAATATGGCAAATTCAAAAATACTATTTTCATTATGCTAGGACGCATAGCTTAGGAGAAAAAGCTGTTTAAACATTACCCATATAAATGACAATAAAATTTAAACGAGGTCGGAAAACTTTGTTTTGTTTTTTATTTTAAGTAGACCTTAATATGGCAAATTCAAAAATACTATTTTCATTATGCTAGGACGCATAGCTTAGGAGTTTTCTCCTAGCTTTTTAGCTTTTTAGCTTTTTAGCTGTTTAAACATTACCCATATGAATGACATATGAATGACAATAAAATTTAAACGAGGTCGGAAAACTTTGTTTTGTTTTTTATTTTAGGTAGATCTTAATATGGCAAATTCAAAAATACTATTTTCATTATGCTTGGACGCATAGCTTAGGAGAAAAAGCTGTTTAAACATTACCCATATGAATGACAATAAAATTTAGACAAGGTCGGAAAACTTTGTTTGGTTTTTATTTTAAGTAGATCTTAATATGGCAAATTCAAAAATACTATTTTCATTATGCTGGGACGCATAGCTTAGGAGAAAAAGCTGTTTAAACATTACCCATATGAATGACAATAAAATTTAAACGAGGTCGGAAAACTTTGTTTTGTTTTTTATTTTAGGTAGATCTTAATATGGCAAATTCAAAAATACTATTTTCATTAATCTTGGACGCATAGCTTAGGAGAAAAAGCTGTTTAAACATTACCCATATGAATGACAATAAAATTTAAACAAGGTCGGAAAACTTTGTTTGGTTTTTATTTTAAGTAGATCTTAATATGGCAAATTCAAAAATACTATTTTCATTATGCTGGGACGCATAGCTTAGGAGAAAAAGCTGTTTAAACATTACCCATATGAATGACAATAAAATTTAAACGAGGTCGGAAAACTTTGTTTTGTTTTTAATTTTAGGTAGATCTTAATATGGCAAATTCAAAAATACTATTTTCATTATGCTAGGACGCATAGCTTAGGAGAAAAAGCTGTTTAAACATTACCCATATAAATGACAATAAAATTTAAACGAGGTCGGAAAACTTTGTTTTGTTTTTTATTTTAAGTAGACCTTAATATGGCAAATTCAAAAATACTATTTTCATTATGCTAGGACGCATAGCTTAGGAGTTTTCTCCTAGCTTTTTAGCTTTTTAGCTTTTTAGCTGTTTAAACATTACCCATATGAATGACATATGAATGACAATAAAATTTAAACGAGGTCGGAAAACTTTGTTTTGTTTTTTATTTTAAGTAGATCTTAATATGGCAAATTCAAAAATACTATTTTTATTATGCTATGACGCATAGTTTAGGAGAAAAAGCTGTTTAAAAATTACCCATATGAATGACATATCAATGACAATAAAATTTAAACGAGGTCAGAAAACTTTGTTTTGTTTTTTAGTTTAGGTAGATCTTAATATGGCAAATTTAAAAATACTATTTTCATTAATCTTGGACGCATAGCTTAGGAGAAAAACCTGTTTAAACATTACCCATATGAATGACATATCAAGGACAATAAAATTTAAACGAGGTCGGAAAACTTCGTTTTGTTTTTTATTTTAGGTAGATCCTAATATGGCAAATTCAAAAATACTATTTTCATTATGCTAGGACGCATACCTTAGGAGAAAAAGCTGTTTAAACATTACCCATATAAATGACAATAAAATTTAAACGAGGTCGGAAAACTTTGTTTTGTTTTTTATTTTAAGTAGACCTTAATATTGCAAATTCAAAAATACTATTTTCATTATGCTGGGACGCATATCTTAGGAGTTTTCTCCTAGCTTTTTAGCTTTTTAGCTTTTTAGCTGTTTAAACATTACCCATATGAATGACATATGAATGACAATAAAATTTAAACGAGGTCAGAAAACTTTGTTTTGTTTTTTATTTTAAATAGATCTTAATATGGCAAATTCAAAAATACTATTTATATTATGCTAGGACGCATAGCTTAGGAGAAAAAGCTGTTTAAACATTACCCATATGAATGACAATAAAATTTAAACGAGGTCGGAAAACTTTGTTTTGTTTTTTATTTTAAGTAGATCTTAATATGGCAAATTCAAAAATACTATTTTCATTATGCTTGGACGCATAGCTTAGGAGAAAAAGCTGTTTAAACATTACCCACATGAATGACAATAAAATTTAAACGAGGTCGGAAAACTTTGTTTTGTTTTTTATTTTAAGTAGATCTTAATATGGCAAATTCAAAAATACTATTTCTATTATGCTAGGACGCAAAGCTTAGGAGAAAAAGCTGTTTAAACATTACCCATATGAATGACAATAAAATTTAAACGAGGTCGGAAAACTTTGTTTTGTTTTAAATTTTAAGTAGATCCTAATATGGCAAATTCAAAAATACTATTTCTATTATGCTGGGACGCATAGCTTAGGAGAAAAAGCTGTTTAAACATTACCCATATGAATGACATATCAAGGACAATAAAATTTAAACGAGGTCGGAAAACTTTGTTTTGTTTTTTATTTTAGGTAGATCTTAATATGGCAAATTTAAAAATACTATTTTCATAATGCTAGGACGCATAGCTTAGGAGAAAAAGCTGTTTAAACATTACCCATATGAATGACAATAAAATTTAAACGAGGTCGGAAAACTTTGTTTTGTTTTTTATTTTAAGTAGATCTTAATAAAACAAATTCAAAAATACTATTTCAATTATGCTAGGACGCATAGCTTAGGAGAGAAAGCTGTTTAAACATTACCCATATGAATGACATATGAATGACAATAAAATTTAAACGAGGTCGGAAAACTTTGTTTTGTTTTTTATTTTAGGTAGATCTTTATATGGCAAATTCAAAAGTACTATTTTTATTATGCTAGGACGCATAGCTTAGGAGAAAAAGCTGTTTAAACATTACCCATATGAATGATAATAAAATTTAAACGAGGTCGGAAAACTTTGTTTTGTTTTTTATTTTAAGTAGACCTTAATATGGCAAATTCAAAAGTACTATTTTTATTATGCTAGGACGCATAGCTTAGGAGAAAAAGCTGTTTAAACATTACCCATATGAATGACAATAAAATTTAAACGAGGTCGGAAAACTTTGTTTTGTTTTTTATTTTAAGTAGATCTTAATATTGCAAATTCAAAAATACTATTTTCATTATGCTAGGACGCATAGCTTAGGAGAAAAAGCTGTTTAAACATTACCCATATGAATGACAATAAAATTTAAACGAGGTCGGAAAACTTTGTTTTGTTTTTTATTTTAGGTAGATCTTAATATGGCAAATTCAAAAATACTATTTTCATTATGCTAGGACGCATAGCTTAGGAGAAAAAGCTGTTTAAACATTACCCATATGAATGACAATAAAATTTAAAGGAGGTCGGAAAACTTTGTTTTGTTTTTTATTTTAGGTAGATCTTAATATGACAAATTCAAAAATACTATTTTCATTATGTTAGGACGCATAGCTTAGGAGAAAAAGCTGTTTAAACATTACCCATATGAATGACAATAAAATTTAAACGAGGTCGGAAAACTTTGTTTTGTTTTTTATTTTAGGTAGAATTAATATGGCAAATTCAAAAAAACTATTTTCATTATGCTAGGACGCAAAGCTTAGGAGAAAAAGCTGTTTAAACATTACCCATATGAATGACAATAAAATTTAAACGAGGTCGGAAAATTCAAAAATACTATTTTCATCATGCTACGACGCATAGCTTAGGAGAAAAAGCTGTTTAAACATTACCCATATGAATGACAATAAAATTTAAACGAGGTCGGACAACTTTGTTTTGTTTTTTATTTTAGATAGATCCTAATATGGCAAATTCAAAAATACTATTTTCATTATGCTTGGACGCATAGCTTAGGAGAAAAAGCTGTTTAAACATTACCCATATGAATGACAATAAAATTTAGACAAGGTCGGAAAACTTTGTTTGGTTTTTATTTTAAGTAGATCTTAATATGGCAAATTCAAAAATACTATTTTCATTATGCTGGGACGCATAGCTTAGGAGAAAAAGCTGTTTAAACATTACCCATATGAATGACAATAAAATTTAAACGAGGTCGGAAAACTTTGTTTTGTTTTTTATTTTAGGTAGATCTTAATATGGCAAATTCAAAAATACTATTTCAATTATGCTAGGACGCATAGCTTAGGAGAGAAAGCTGTTTAAACATTACCCATATGAATGACATATGAATGACAATAAAATTTAAACGAGGTCGGAAAACTTTGTTTTGTTTTTTATTTTAGGTAGATCTTTATATGGCAAATTCAAAAATACTATTTTCATTAATCTTGGACGCATAGCTTAGGAGAAAAACCTGTTTAACCATTACCCATATGAATGACAATAAAATTTAAACGAGGTCGGAAAACTTTGTTTTGTTTTTTATTTTAAGTAGATCTTAATATGGCAAATTCAAAAATACTATTTTCATTATGCTGGGACGCATAGCTTAGGAGAAAAAGCTGTTTAAACATTACCCATATGAATGACAATAAAATTTAAACGAGGTCGGAAAACTTTGTTTTGTTTTTTATTTTAAGTAGACCTTAATATGGCAAATTCAAAAATACTATTTTCATTATGCTAGGACGCATAGCTTAGGAGTTTTCTCCTAGCTTTTTAGCTTTTTAGCTTTTTAGCTGTTTAAACATTACCCATATGAATGACATATGAATGACAATAAAATTTAAACGAGGTCGGAAAACTTTGTTTTGTTTTTTATTTTAAGTAGATCTTAATATGGCAAATTCAAAAATACTATTTTTATTATGCTATGACGCATAGTTTAGGAGAAAAAGCTGTTTAAAAATTACCCATATGAATGACATATCAATGACAATAAAATTTAAACGAGGTCAGAAAACTTTGTTTTGTTTTTTAGTTTAGGTAGATCTTAATATGGCAAATTTAAAAATACTATTTTCATTAATCTTGGACGCATAGCTTAGGAGAAAAACCTGTTTAAACATTACCCATATGAATGACATATCAAGGACAATAAAATTTAAACGAGGTCGGAAAACTTCGTTTTGTTTTTTATTTTAGGTAGATCCTAATATGGCAAATTCAAAAATACTATTTTCATTATGCTAGGACGCATACCTTAGGAGAAAAAGCTGTTTAAACATTACCCATATAAATGACAATAAAATTTAAACGAGGTCGGAAAACTTTGTTTTGTTTTTTATTTTAAGTAGACCTTAATATTGCAAATTCAAAAATACTATTTTCATTATGCTGGGACGCATATCTTAGGAGTTTTCTCCTAGCTTTTTAGCTTTTTAGCTTTTTAGCTGTTTAAACATTACCCATATGAATGACATATGAATGACAATAAAATTTAAACGAGGTCGGAAAACTTTGTTTTGTTTTTTATTTTAAGTAGATCTTAATATGGCAAATTCAAAAATACTATTTTTATTATGCTAGGACGCATCGCTTAGGAGAAAAAGCTGTTTAAACATTACCCATATGAATGACAATAAAATTTAAACGAGGTCGGAAAACTTTGTTTTGTTTTTTATTTTAAGTAGATCTTAATATGGCAAATTCAAAAATACTATTTTCATTATGCTTGGACGCATAGCTTAGGAGAAAAAGCTGTTTAAACATTACCCACATGAATGACAATAAAATTTAAACGAGGTCGGAAAACTTTGTTTTGTTTTTTATTTTAAGTAGATCTTAATATGGCAAATTCAAAAATACTATTTCTATTATGCTAGGACGCAAAGCTTAGGAGAAAAAGCTGTTTAAACATTACCCATATGAATGACAATAAAATTTAAACGAGGTCGGAAAACTTTGTTTTGTTTTAAATTTTAAGTAGATCCTAATATGGCAAATTCAAAAATACTATTTCGATTATGCTGGGACGCATAGCTTAGGAGAAAAAGCTGTTTAAACATTACCCATATGAATGACATATCAAGGACAATAAAATTTAAACGAGGTCGGAAAACTTTGTTTTGTTTTTTATTTTAGGTAGATCTTAATATGGCAAATTTAAAAATACTATTTTCATAATGCTAGGACGCATAGCTTAGGAGAAAAAGCTGTTTAAACATTACCCATATGAATGACAATAAAATTTAAACGAGGTCGGAAAACTTTGTTTTGTTTTTTATTTTAAGTAGATCTTAATAAAACAAATTCAAAAATACTATTTCAATTATGCTAGGACGCATAGCTTAGGAGAGAAAGCTGTTTAAACATTACCCATATGAATGACATATGAATGATAATAAAATTTAAACGAGGTCGGAAAACTTTGTTTTGTTTTTTATTTTAGGTAGAACTTAATATGGCAAATTCAAAAAAACTATTTTCATTATGCTAGGACGCAAAGCTTAGGAGAAAAAGCTGTTTAAACATTACCCTTATGAATGACAATAAAATTTAAACGAGGTCGGAAAATTCAAAAATACTATTTTCATCATGCTACGACGCATAGCTTAGGAGAAAAAGCTGTTTAAACATTACCCATATGAATGACAATAAAATTTAAACGAGGTCGGACAACTTTGTTTTGTTTTTTATTTTAGATAGATCCTAATATGGCAAATTGAAAAATACTATTTTCATTATGCTACGACGCATAGCTTAGGAGAAAAAGCTGTTTAAACATTACCCATATCGATGACAATAAAATTTAAACGAGGTCGGAAAACTTTGTTTTGTTTTTTGTTTTAAGTAGATCTCAATATGGCTAATTCAAAAATACTATTTTCATTATGCTAGGACGCATAGCTTAGGAGAAATATCTGTTTAAACATTACCCATATGAATGACAATAAAATTTAAACGAGGTCGGAAAACTTTGTTTTGTTTTTTATTTTACGTAGATCTTAATATGGCAAATTCAAAAATACTATTTTCATTATGCTAGGACGCATAGCTTAGGAAAAAAAGCTTTTTAAACATTACCCATATGAATGACAATAAAATTTAAAGGAGGTCGGAAAACTTTGTTTTGTTTTTTAATTTAGGTAGATCTTAATATGGCAAATTCAGAAATACTATTTTCTTTATGTTAGGACGCATAGCTTAGGAGAGAAAGCTGTTTAAACATTACCCATATGAATGACAATAAAATTTAAACGAGGTCGGAAAACTTTGTTTTGTTTTTTATTTTAGGTAGATCTTAATATGGCAAATTCAAAAATACTATTTTCATTATGCTAGGACGCATAGCTTAGGAAAAAAAGCTGTTTAAACATTACCCATATGAATTACAATAAAATTTAAAGGAGGTCGGAAAACTTTGTTTTGTTTTTTATTTTAGGTAGATCTTAATATGGCAAATTCAAAAATACTATTTTCATTATGCTAGGACCCATAGCTTAGGAGAAAAAGTTGTTTAAACATTACCCATATGAATGACAATAAAATTTAAACGAGGTCGGAAAACTTTGTTTTGTTTTTTATTTTAAGTAGATCTTAATATGGCAAATTCAAAAATACTATTTCTATTATGCTAGGACGCAAAGCTTAGGAGAAAAAGCTGTTTAAACATTACCCATATGAATGACAATAAAATTTAAACGAGGTCGGAAAACTTTGTTTTGTTTTAAATTTTAAGTAGATCCTAATATGGCAAATTCAAAAATACTATTTCTATTATGCTGGGACGCATAGCTTAGGAGAAAAAGCTGTTTAAACATTACCCATATGAATGACATATTAAGGACAATAAAATTTAAACGAGGTCGGAAAACTTTGTTTTATTTTTTATTTTAGGTAGATTTTAATATGGCAAATTTAAAAATACTATTTTTATAATGCTAGGACGCATAGCTTAGGAGAAAAAGCTGTTTAAACATTACCCATATGAATGACAATAAAATTTAAACGAGGTCGGAAAACTTTGTTTTGTTTTTTATTTTAAGTAGATCTTAATAAAACAAATTCAAAAATACTATTTCAATTATGCTAGGACGCATAGCTTAGGAGAGAAAGCTGTTTAAACATTACCCATATGAATGACATATGAATGACAATAAAATTTAAACGAGGTCGGAAAACTTTGTTTTGTTTTTTATTTTATGTAGATCTTTATATGGCAAATTCAAAAGTACTATTTTTATTATGCTAGGACGCATAGCTTAGGAGAAAAAGCTGTTTAAACATTACCCATATGAATGACAATAAAATTTAAAGGAGGTCGGAAAACTTTGTTTTGTTTTTTATTTTAGGTAGATCTTAATATGACAAATTCAAAAATACTATTTTCATTATGCTAGGACGCATAGCTTAGGAGAAAAAGCTGTTTAAACATTACCCATATGAATGACAATAAAATTTAAACGAGGTCGGAAAACTTTGTTTTGTTTTTTATTTTAGGTAGAACTTAATATGGCAAATTCAAAAAACTATTTTCATTATGCTAGGACGCAAAGCTTAGGAGAAAAAGCTGTTTAAACATTACCCATATGAATGACAATAAAATTTAAACGAGGTCGGAAAATTCAAAAATACTATTTTCATCATGCTACGACGCATAGCTTAGGAGAAAAAGCTATTTAAACATTACCCATACGAATGACAATAAAATTTAAACAAGGTCGGACAAGTTTGTTTTGTTTTTTATTTTAGATAGATCCTAATATGGCAAATTGAAAAATAATATTTTCATTATGCTACGACGCATAGCTTAGGAGAAAAAGCTGTTTAAACATTACCCATATCGATGACAATAAAATTTAAACGAAGTCGGAAAACTTTGTTTTGTTTTTTGTTTTAAGTAGATCTTAATATTTCTAATTCAAAAATACTATTTTCATTATGCTAGGACGCATAGCTTAGGAGAAAAATCTGTTTAAACATTACCCATATGAATGACAATAAAATTTAAACGAGGTCGGAAAACTTTGTTTTGTTTTTATTTTACGTAGATCTTAATATGGCAAATTCAAAAATACTATTTTCATTATGCTAGGACGCATAGCTTAGGAAAAAAAGCTGTTTAAACATTACCCATATGAATTACAATAAAATTTAAAGGAGGTCGGAAAACTTTGTTTTGTTTTTTATTTTAGGTAGATCTTAATATGGCAAATTCAAAAATACTATTTTCATTATGCTAGGACGCATAGCTTAGGAAAAAAAGCTGTTTAAACATTACCCATATGAATTACAATAAAATTTAAAGGAGGTCGGAAAACTTTGTTTTGTTTTTTATTTTAGGTAGATCTTAATATGGCAAATTCAAAAATACTATTTTCATTATGCTAGGACCCATAGCTTAGGAGAAAAAGCTGTTTAAACATTACCCATATGAATGACAATAAAATTTAAACGAGGTCGGAAAACTTTGTTTTGTTTTTTATTTTAAGTAGATCTTAATATGGCAAATTCAAAAATACTATTTCTATTATGCTAGGACGCAAAGCTTAGGAGAAAAAGCTGTTTAAACATTACCCATATGAATGACAATAAAATTTAAACGTGGTCGGAAAACTTTGTTTTGTTTTAAATTTTAAGTAGATCTTAATATGGCAAATTCAAAAATACTATTTCTATTATGCTAGGACGCAAAGCTTAGGAGAAAAAGCTGTTTAAACATTACCCATATGAATGACAATAAAATTTAAACGTGGTCGGAAAACTTTGTTTTGTTTTAAATTTTAAGTAGATCCTAATATGGCAAATTCAAAAATACTATTTCCATTATGCTGGGACGCATAGCTTAGGAGAAAAAGCTGTTTAAACATTACCCATATGAATGACATATTAAGGACAATAAAATTTAAACGAGGTCGGAAAACTTTGTTTTGTTTTTTATTTTAGGTAGATCTTAATATGGCAAATTTAAAAATACCATTTTTATAATGCTAGGACGCATAGCTTAGGAGAAAAAGCTGTTTAAACATTACCCATATGAATGACAATAAAATTTAAACGAGGTCGGAAAACTTTGTTTTGTTTTTTATTTTAAGTAGATCTTAATAAAACAAATTCAAAAATACTATTTCAATTATGCTAGGACGCATAGCTTAGGAGAGAAAGCTGTTTAAACATTACCCATATGAATGACATATGAATGACAATAAAATTTAAACGAGGTCGGAAAACTTTGTTTTGTTTTTTATTTTATGTAGATCTTTATATGGCAAATTCAAAAGTACTATTTTTATTATGCTAGGACGCATAGCTTAGGAGAAAAAGCTGTTTAAACATTACCCATATGAATGACAATAAAATTTAAAGGAGGTCGGAAAACTTTGTTTTGTTTTTTATTTTAGGTAGATCTTAATATGACAAATTCAAAAATACTATTTTCATTATGCTAGGACGCATAGCTTAGGAGAAAAAGCTGTTTAAACATTACCCATATGAATGACAATAAAATTTAAACGAGGTCGGAAAACTTTGTTTTGTTTTTTATTTTAGGTAGAACTTAATATGGCAAATTCAAAAAACTATTTTCATTATGCTAGGACGCAAAGCTTAGGAGAAAAAGCTGTTTAAACATTACCCATATGAATGACAATAAAATTTAAACGAGGTCGGAAAATTCAAAAATACTATTTTCATCATGCTACGACGCATAGCTTAGGAGAAAAAGCTATTTAAACATTACCCATACGAATGACAATAAAATTTAAACAAGGTCGGACAAGTTTGTTTTGTTTTTTATTTTAGATAGATCCTAATATGGCAAATTGAAAAATAATATTTTCATTATGCTACGACGCATAGCTTAGGAGAAAAAGCTGTTTAAACATTACCCATATCGATGACAATAAAATTTAAACGAAGTCGGAAAACTTTGTTTTGTTTTTTGTTTTAAGTAGATCTTAATATTTCTAATTCAAAAATACTATTTTCATTATGCTAGGACGCATAGCTTAGGAGAAAAATCTGTTTAAACATTACCCATATGAATGACAATAAAATTTAAACGAGGTCGGAAAACTTTGTTTTGTTTTTATTTTACGTAGATCTTAATATGGCAAATTCAAAAATACTATTTTCATTATGCTAGGACGCATAGCTTAGGAAAAAAAGCTGTTTAAACATTACCCATATGAATTACAATAAAATTTAAAGGAGGTCGGAAAACTTTGTTTTGTTTTTTATTTTAGGTAGATCTTAATATGGCAAATTCAAAAATACTATTTTCATTATGCTAGGACGCATAGCTTAGGAAAAAAAGCTGTTTAAACATTACCCATATGAATTACAATAAAATTTAAAGGAGGTCGGAAAACTTTGTTTTGTTTTTTATTTTAGGTAGATCTTAATATGGCAAATTCAAAAATACTATTTTCATTATGCTAGGACCCATAGCTTAGGAGAAAAAGCTGTTTAAACATTACCCATATGAATGACAATAAAATTTAAACGAGGTCGGAAAACTTTGTTTTGTTTTTTATTTTAAGTAGATCTTAATATGGCAAATTCAAAAATACTATTTCTATTATGCTAGGACGCAAAGCTTAGGAGAAAAAGCTGTTTAAACATTACCCATATGAATGACAATAAAATTTAAACGTGGTCGGAAAACTTTGTTTTGTTTTAAATTTTAAGTAGATCCTAATATGGCAAATTCAAAAATACTATTTCCATTATGCTGGGACGCATAGCTTAGGAGAAAAAGCTGTTTAAACATTACCCATATGAATGACATATTAAGGACAATAAAATTTAAACGAGGTCGGAAAACTTTGTTTTGTTTTTTATTTTAGGTAGATCTTAATATGGCAAATTTAAAAATACCATTTTTATAATGCTAGGACGCATAGCTTAGGAGAAAAAGCTGTTTAAACATTACCCATATGAATGACAATAAAATTTAAACGAAGTCGGAAAACTTTGTTTTGTTTTTTGTTTTAAGTAGATCTTAATATTTCTAATTCAAAAATACTATTTTCATTATGCTAGGACGCATAGCTTAGGAGAAAAATCTGTTTAAACATTACCCATATGAATGACAATAAAATTTAAACGAGGTCGGAAAACTTTGTTTTGTTTTTATTTTACGTAGATCTTAATATGGCAAATTCAAAAATACTATTTTCTTTATGCTAGGACGCATAGCTTAGGAAAAAAAGCTGTTTAAACATTACCCATATGAATTACAATAAAATTTAAAGGAGGTCGGAAAACTTTGTTTTGTTTTTTATTTTAGGTAGATCTTAATATGGCAAATTCAAAAATACTATTTTCATTATGCTAGGACCCATAGCTTAGGAGAAAAAGCTGTTTAAACATTACCCATATGAATGACAATAAAATTTAAACGAGGTCGGAAAACTTTGTTTTGTTTTTTATTTTAGGTAGATCTTAATATGGCCAATTCAAAAATACTATTTTCATTATGCTAGGACGCATAGCTTAGGAGAAAAAGCTGTTTAAACATTATCCATATGAATGACAATAAAATTTAAACGAGGTCGGAAAACTTTGTTTTGTTTTTTATTTTATGTAGATCTTAATATGGCAAATTCAAAAATACTATTTTCATTATGCTAGGACGCATAGCTTAGGAGAAAAAGCTGTTTAAACATTACCCATATGAATGACAATAAAATTTAAACGAGGTCGGAAAACTTTGTTTTGTTTTTTATTTTAGGTAGATCTTAATATGGCAAATTCAAAAATACTATTTTCATTATGCTAGGACGCATAGCTTAGGAGAAAAAGCTGTTTAAACATTACCCATATGAATGACAATAAAATTTAAACGAGGTCGGAAAACTTTGTTTTGTTTTTTATTTTAGGTAGATCTTAATATGGCAAATTCAAAAATATTATTTTTATTATGCTAGGACGCATAGTTAAGGAGAAAAAGCTGTTTAAACATTACCCATATGAATGACAATAAAATTTAAAGGAGGTCGGAAAACTTTGTTTTGTTTTTTATTTTAGGTAGATCTTAATATGGCAAATTCAAATCTACTATTTTCATTATGCTACGACGCATAGCTTAGGAGAAAAAGCTGTTTAAACATTACCCATATGAATGACAATAAAATTTAAACGAGGTCGGAAAACTTTGTTTTGTTTTTTATTTTAGGTAGAACTTAATATGGCAAATTCAAAAATACTACTTTCATTATGCTAGGACGCATAGCTTAGGAGAAAAAGCTGTTTAAACATTACCCATATGAATGACAATAAAATTTAAACGAGGTCGGAAAATTCAAAAATACTATTTTCATCATGCTACGACGCATAGCTTAGGAGAAAAAGCTGTTTAAACATTACCCATATGAATGACAATAAAATTTAAACGAGGTCGGACAACTTTGTTTTGTTTTTTATTTTAGATAGATCCTAATATGGCAAATTGAAAAATACTATTTTCATTATGCTACGACGCATAGCTTAGGAGAAAAAGCTGTTTAAACATTACCCATATGAATGACAATAAAATTTAAACGAGGTCGGACAACTTTGTTTTGTTTTTTATTTTAGATAGATCCTAATATGGCAAATTGAAAAATACTATTTTCATTATGCTACGACGCATAGCTAGGGAGAAAAAGCTGTTTAAACATTACCCATATCGATGACAAAAAAATTTAAACGAGGTCGGAAAACTTTGTTTTGTTTTTTATTTTAGGTAGATCTTAATATGGCAAATTCAAAAATACTATTTGTATTATGCTAGGACGCATAGCTTAGGAAAAAAAGCTTTTTAAACATTACCCATATGAATGACAATAAAATTTAAACGAGGTCGGAAAACTTTGTTTTGTTTTTTATTTTAGGTAGATCTTAATATGGCAAATTCAAAAATACTATTTTCATTATGCTAGGACGCATAGCTTAGGAGAAAAAGCTGTTTAAACATTACCCATATGAATGACAATAAAATTTAAACGAGGTCGGAAAACTTTGTTTTGTTTTTTATTTTAGGTAGATCTTAATAAGCCAAATTCAAAAATACTATTTTCATTATGCTGGAACGCATAGCTTAGGAGAAAAATCTGTTTAAACATTACCCATATGAATGACAATAAAATTTAAACGAGGTCGGAAAACTTTGTTTTGTTTTTTGTTTTAGGTAGATCTTAATATGGCTAATTCAAAAATACTATTTTCATTATGCTAGGACGCATAGCTTAGGAGAAAAATCTGTTTAAACATTACCCATATGAATGACAATAAAATTTAAACGAGGTCGGAAAACTTTGTTTTGTTTTTATTTTACGTAGATCTTAATATGGCAAATTCAAAAATACTATTTTCATTATGCTAGGACGCATAGCTTAGGAAAAAAAGCTGTTTAAACATTACCCATATGAATTACAATAAAATTTAAAGGAGGTCGGAAAACTTTGTTTTGTTTTTATTTTACGTAGATCTTAATATGGCAAATTCAAAAATACTATTTTCATTATGCTACGACTCATAGCTTAGGAGAAAAAGCTGTTTAAACATTACCCATATCAATGACAATAAAATTTAAACGAGGTCGGAAAACTTTGTTTTGTTTTTTGTTTTAGGTAGATCTTAATATGGCTAATTCAAAAATACTATTTTCATTATGCTAGGACGCATAGCTTAGGAGAAAAATCTGTTTAAACATTACCCATATGAATGACAATAAAATTTAAACGAGGTCGGAAAACTTTGTTTTGTTTTTATTTTACGTAGATCTTAATATGGCAAATTCAAAAATACTATTTTCATTATGCTAGGACGCATAGCTTAGGAAAAAAAGCTGTTTAAACATTACCCATATGAATTACAATAAAATTTAAAGGAGGTCGGAAAACTTTGTTTTGTTTTTATTTTACGTAGATCTTAATATGGCAAATTCAAAAATACTATTTTCATTATGCTAGGACGCATAGCTTAGGAAAAAAAGCTGTTTAAACATTACCCATATGAATTACAATAAAATTTAAAGGAGGTCGGAAAACTTCGTTTTGTTTTTTATTTTAGGTAGATCTTAATATGGCAAATTCAAAAATACTATTTTCATTATGCTAGGACCCATAGCTTAGGAGAAAAAGCTGTTTAAACATTACCCATATGAATGACAATAAAATTTAAACGAGGTCGGAGAACTTTGTTTTGTTTTTTATTTTAGGTAGATCTTAATATGGCCAATTCAAAAATACTATTTTCATTATGCTAGGACGCATAGCTTAGGAGAAAAAGCTGTTTAAACATTACCCATATGAATGACAATAAAATTTAAACGAGGTCGGAAAACTTTGTTTTGTTTTTTATTTTAGGTAGAACTTAATATGGCAAATTCAAAAATACTACTTTCATTATGCTAGGACGCATAGCTTAGGAGAAAAAGCTGTTTAAACATTACCCATATGAATGACAATAAAATTTAAACGAGGTCGGAAAATTCAAAAATACTATTTTCATCATGCTACGACGCATAGCTTAGGAGAAAAAGCTGTTTAAACATTACCCATATGAATGACAATAAAATTTAAACGAGGTCGGAAAACTTTGTTTTGTTTTTTATTTTAGGTAGATCTTAATATGGCAAATTCAAAAATACTATTTTCATTATGCTAGGACCCATAGCTTAGGAGAAAAAGCTGTTTAAACATTACCCATATGAATGACAATAAAATTTAAACGAGGTCGGAAAACTTTGTTTTGTTTTTAATTTTAGGTAGATCTTAATATGGCAAATTCAAAAATACTATTTTCATTATGCTAGGACCCATAGCTTAGGAGAAAAAGCTGTTTAAACATTACCCATATGAATGACAATAAAATTTAAACGAGGTCGGAAAACTTTGTTTTGTTTTTTATTTTAGGTAGATCTTAATATGGCCTATTCAAAAATACTATTTTTATTATGCTAGGACGCATAGCTTAGGAGAAAAAGCTGTTTAAACATTACCCATATGAATGACAATAAAATTTAAACGAGGTCGGAAAACTTTGTTTTGTTTTTTATTTTAGGTAGAACTTAATATGGCAAATTCAAAAATACTACTTTCATTATGCTAGGACGCATAGCTTAGGAGAAAAAGCTGTTTAAACATTACCCATATGAATGACAATAAAATTTAAACGAGGTCGAAAAATTCAAAAATACTATTTTCATCATGCTACGACGCATAGCTTAGGAGAAAAAGCTGTTTAAACATTACCCATATGAATGACAATAAAATTTAAACGAGGTCGGACAACTTTGTTTTGTTTTTTATTTTAGATAGATCCTAATATGGCAAATTGAAAAATACTATTTTCATTATGCTACGACGCATAGCTTAGGAGAAAAAGCTGTTTAAACATTACCCATATGAATGACAATAAAATTTAAACGAGGTCGGACAACTTTGTTTTGTTTTTTATTTTAGATAGATCCTAATATGGCAAATTGAAAAATACTATTTTCATTATGCTACGACGCATAGCTAGGGAGAAAAAGCTGTTTAAACATTACCCATATCGATGACAAAAAAATTTAAACGAGGTCGGAAAACTTTGTTTTGTTTTTTATTTTAGGTAGATCTTAATATGGCAAATTCAAAAATATTATTTTTATTATGCTAGGACGCATAGTTAAGGAGAAAAAGCTGTTTAAACATTACCCATATGAATGACAATAAAATTTAAAGGAGGTCGGAAAACTTTGTTTTGTTTTTTATTTTAGGTAGATCTTAATATGGCAAATTCAAAAATACTATTTTCATTATGCTACGACGCATAGCTTAGGAGAAAAAGCTGTTTAAACATTACCCATATGAATGACAATAAAATTTAAACGAGGTCGGAAAACTTGGTTTTGTTTTTTATTTTAGGTAGAACTTAATATGGCAAATTCAAAAATACTACTTTCATTATGCTAGGACGCATAGCTTAGGAGAAAAAGCTGTTTAAACATTACCCATATGAATGACAATAAAATTTAAACGAGGTCGGAAAATTCAAAAATACTATTTTCATCATGCTACGACGCATAGCTTAGGAGAAAAAGCTGTTTAAACATTACCCATATGAATGACAATAAAATTTAAACGAGGTCGGACAACTTTGTTTTGTTTTTTATTTTAGATAGATCCTAATATGGCAAATTGAAAAATACTATTTTCATTATGCTACGACGCATAGCTTAGGAGAAAAAGCTGTTTAAACATTACCCATATGAATGACAATAAAATTTAAACGAGGTCGGACAACTTTGTTTTGTTTTTTATTTTAGATAGATCCTAATATGGCAAATTGAAAAATACTATTTTCATTATGCTACGACGCATAGCTAGGGAGAAAAAGCTGTTTAAACATTACCCATATCGATGACAAAAAAATTTAAACGAGGTCGGAAAACTTTGTTTTGTTTTTTATTTTAGGTAGATCTTAATATGGCAAATTCAAAAATACTATTTGTATTATGCTAGGACGCATAGCTTAGGAAAAAAAGCTTTTTAAACATTACCCATATGAATGACAATAAAATTTAAACGAGGTCGGAAAACTTTGTTTTGTTTTTTATTTTAGGTAGATCTTAATATGGCAAATTCAAAAATACTATTTTCATTATGCTAGGACGCATAGCTTAGGAGAAAAAGCTGTTTAAACATTACCCATATGAATGACAATAAAATTTAAACGAGGTCGGAAAAGTTTGTTTTGTTTTTTATTTTAGGTAGATCTTAATATGGCAAATTCAAAAATACTATTTTCATTATGCTAGGACGCATAGCTTAGGAGAAAAAGCTGTTTAAACATTACCCATATGAATGACAATAAAATTTAAACGAGGTCGGAAAACTTTGTTTTGTTTTTTATTTTAGGTAGATCTTAATAAGCCAAATTCAAAAATACTATTTTCATCATGCTACGACTCATAGCTTAGGAGAAAAAGCTGTTTAAACATTACCCATATCAATGACAATAAAATTTAAACGAGGTCGGAAAACTTTGTTTTGTTTTTTGTTTTAAGTAGATCTTAATATGGCTAATTCAAAAATACTATTTTCATTATGCTAGGACGCATAGCTTAGGAGAAAAATCTGTTTAAACATTACCCATATGAATGACAATAAAATTTAAACGAGGTCGGAAAACTTTGTTTTGTTTTTATTTTACGTAGATCTTAATATGGCAAATTCAAAAATACTATTTTCATTATGCTAGGACGCATAGCTTAGGAAAAAAAGCTGTTTAAACATTACCCATATGAATTACAATAAAATTTAAAGGAGGTCGGAAAACTTTGTTTTGTTTTTATTTTACGTAGATCTTAATATGGCAAATTCAAAAATACTATTTTCATTATGCTAGGACGCATAGCTTAGGAAAAAAAGCTGTTTAAACATTACCCATATGAATTACAATAAAATTTAAAGGAGGTCGGAAAACTTCGTTTTGTTTTTTATTTTAGGTAGATCTTAATATGGCAAATTCAAAAATACTATTTTCATTATGCTAGGACCCATAGCTTAGGAGAAAAAGCTGTTTAAACATTACCCATATGAATGACAATAAAATTTAAACGAGGTCGGAAAACTTTGTTTTGTTTTTTATTTTAGGTAGATCTTAATATGGCCAATTCAAAAATACTATTTTCATTATGCTAGGACGCATAGCTTAGGAGAAAAAGCTGTTTAAACATTACCCATATGAATGACAATAAAATTTAAACGAGGTCGGAAAACTTTGTTTTGTTTTTTATTTTAGGTAGAACTTAATATGGCAAATTCAAAAATACTACTTTCATTATGCTAGGACGCATAGCTTAGGAGAAAAAGCTGTTTAAACATTACCCATATGAATGACAATAAAATTTAAACGAGGTCGGAAAATTCAAAA
The DNA here is from genome assembly GCA_963556175.1 of Tipula confusa. NCBI lineage: Eukaryota > Metazoa > Arthropoda > Insecta > Diptera > Tipulidae > Tipula > Tipula confusa. Next base: position 120,478,590 of record OY744476.1, read on the forward strand.
ATACTATTTTCATCATGCTACGACGCATAGCTTAGGAGAAAAAGCTGTTTAAACATTACCCATATGAATGACAATAAAATTTAAACGAGGTCGGAAAACTTTGTTTTGTTTTTTATTTTAGGTAGATCTTAATATGGCAAATTCAAAAATACTATTTTCATTATGCTAGGTCCCATAGCTTAGGAGAAAAAGCTGTTTAAACATTACCCATATGAATGACAATAAAATTTAAACGAGGTCGGAAAACTTTGTTTTGTTTTTAATTTTAGGTAGATCTTAATATGGCAAATTCAAAAATACTATTTTCATTATGCTAGGACCCATAGCTTAGGAGAAAAAGCTGTTTAAACATTACCCATATGAATGACAATAAAATTTAAACGAGGTCGGAAAACTTTGTTTTGTTTTTTATTTTAGGTAGATCTTAATATGGCCTATTCAAAAATACTATTTTCATTATGCTAGGACGCATAGCTTAGGAGAAAAAGCTGTTTAAACATTACCCATATGAATGACAATAAAATTTAAACGAGGTCGGAAAACTTTGTTTTGTTTTTTATTTTAGGTAGAACTTAATATGGCAAATTCAAAAATACTACTTTCATTATGCTAGGACGCATAGCTTAGGAGAAAAAGCTGTTTAAACATTACCCATATGAATGACAATAAAATTTAAACGAGGTCGGAAAATTCAAAAATACTATTTTCATCATGCTACGACGCATAGCTTAGGAGAAAAAGCTGTTTAAACATTACCCATATGAATGACAATAAAATTTAAACGAGGTCGGACAACTTTGTTTTGTTTTTTATTTTAGATAGATCCTAATATGGCAAATTGAAAAATACTATTTTCATTATGCTAGGACGCATAGCTTAGGAGAAAAAGCTGTTTAAACATTACCCATATGAATGACAATAAAATTTAAACGAGGTCGGACAACTTTGTTTTGTTTTTTATTTTAGATAGATCTTAATATGGCAAATTGAAAAATACTATTTTCATTATGCTACGACGCATAGCTTAGGAAAAAAAGCTGTTTAAACATTACCCATATGAATTACAATAAAATTTAAAGGAGGTCGGAAAACTTTGTTTTGTTTTTTATTTTAGATAGATCCTAATATGGCAAATTGAAAAATACTATTTTCATTATGCTAGGACGCATAGCTTAGGAAAAAAAGCTGTTTAAACATTACCCATATGAATTACAATAAAATTTAAAGGAGGTCGGAAAACTTCGTTTTGTTTTTTATTTTAGGTAGATCTTAATATGGCAAATTCAAAAATACTATTTTCATTATGCTAGGACCCATAGCTTAGGAGAAAAAGCTGTTTAAACATTACCCATATGAATGACAATAAAATTTAAACGAGGTCGGAAAACTTTGTTTTGTTTTTTATTTTAGGTAGATCTTAATATGGCTAATTCAAAAATACTATTTTCATTATGCTAGGACGCATAGCTTAGGAGAAAAATCTGTTTAAACATTACCCATATGAATGACAATAAAATTTAAACGAGGTCGGAAAACTTTGTTTTGTTTTTATTTTACGTAGATCTTAATATGGCAAATTCAAAAATACTATTTTCATTATGCTAGGACGCATAGCTTAGGAAAAAAAGCTGTTTAAACATTACCCATATGAATTACAATAAAATTTAAAGGAGGTCGGAAAACTTTGTTTTGTTTTTATTTTACGTAGATCTTAATATGGCAAATTCAAAAATACTATTTTCATTATGCTAGGACGCATAGCTTAGGAAAAAAAGCTGTTTAAACATTACCCATATGAATTACAATAAAATTTAAAGGAGGTCGGAAAACTTCGTTTTGTTTTTTATTTTAGGTAGATCTTAATATGGCAAATTCAAAAATACTATTTTCATTATGCTGGGACCCATAGCTTAGGAGAAAAAGCTGTTTAAACATTACCCATATGAATGACAATAAAATTTAAACGAGGTCGGAAAACTTTGTTTTGTTTTTTATTTTAGGTAGATCTTAATATGGCCAATTCAAAAATACTATTTTCATTATGCTAGGACGCATAGCTTAGGAGAAAAAGCTGTTTAAACATTACCCATATGAATGACAATAAAATTTAAACGAGGTCGGAAAACTTTGTTTTGTTTTTTATTTTAGGTAGAACTTAATATGGCAAATTCAAAAATACTACTTTCATTATGCTAGGACGCATAGCTTAGGAGAAAAAGCTGTTTAAACATTACCCATATGAATGACAATAAAATTTAAACGAGGTCGGAAAATTCAAAAATACTATTTTCATCATGCTACGACGCATAGCTTAGGAGAAAAAGCTGTTTAAACATTACCCATATGAATGACAATAAAATTTAAACGAGGTCGGAAAACTTTGTTTTGTTTTTTATTTTAGGTAGAACTTAATATGGCAAATTCAAAAATACTACTTTCATTATGCTAGGACGCATAGCTTAGGAGAAAAAGCTGTTTAAACATTACCCATATGAATGACAATAAAATTTAAACGAGGTCGGAAAATTCAAAAATACTATTTTCATCATGCTACGACGCATAGCTTAGGAGAAAAAGCTGTTTAAACATTACCCATATGAATGACAATAAAATTTAAACGAGGTCGGACAACTTTGTTTTGTTTTTTATTTTAGATAGATCCTAATATGGCAAATTGAAAAATACTATTTTCATTATGCTACGACGCATAGCTTAGGAGAAAAAGCTGTTTAAACATTACCCATATGAATGACAATAAAATTTAAACGAGGTCGGACAACTTTGTTTTGTTTTTTATTTTAGATAGATCCTAATATGGCAAATTGAAAAATACTATTTTCATTATGCTACGACGCATAGCTAGGGAGAAAAAGCTGTTTAAACATTACCCATATCGATGACAAAAAAATTTAAACGAGGTCGGAAAACTTTGTTTTGTTTTTTATTTTAGGTAGATCTTAATATGGCAAATTCAAAAATACTATTTGTATTATGCTAGGACGCATAGCTTAGGAAAAAAAGCTTTTTAAACATTACCCATATGAATGACAATAAAATTTAAACGAGGTCGGAAAACTTTGTTTTGTTTTTTATTTTAGGTAGATCTTAATATGGCAAATTCAAAAATACTATTTTCATTATGCTAGGACGCATAGCTTAGGAGAAAAAGCTGTTTAAACATTACCCATATGAATGACAATAAAATTTAAACGAGGTCGGAAAACTTTGTTTTGTTTTTTATTTTAGGTAGATCTTAATATGGCAAATTCAAAAATACTATTTTCATTATGCTAGGACGCATAGCTTAGGAGAAAAAGCTGTTTAAACATTACCCATATGAATGACAATAAAATTTAAACGAGGTCGGAAAACTTTGTTTTGTTTTTTATTTTAGGTAGATCTTAATAAGCCAAATTCAAAAATACTATTTTCATCATGCTACGACTCATAGCTTAGGAGAAAAAGCTGTTTAAACATTACCCATATCAATGACAATAAAATTTAAACGAGGTCGGAAAACTTTGTTTTGTTTTTTGTTTTAAGTAGATCTTAATATGGCTAATTCAAAAATACTATTTTCATTATGCTAGGACGCATAGCTTAGGAGAAAAATCTGTTTAAACATTACCCATATGAATGACAATAAAATTTAAACGAGGTCGGAAAACTTTGTTTTGTTTTTATTTTACGTAGATCTTAATATGGCAAATTCAAAAATACTATTTTCATTATGCTAGGACGCATAGCTTAGGAAAAAAAGCTGTTTAAACATTACCCATATGAATTACAATAAAATTTAAAGGAGGTCGGAAAACTTTGTTTTGTTTTTATTTTACGTAGATCTTAATATGGCAAATTCAAAAATACTATTTTCATTATGCTAGGACGCATAGCTTAGGAAAAAAAGCTGTTTAAACATTACCCATATGAATTACAATAAAATTTAAAGGAGGTCGGAAAACTTCGTTTTGTTTTTTATTTTAGGTAGATCTTAATATGGCAAATTCAAAAATACTATTTTCATTATGCTGGGACCCATAGCTTAGGAGAAAAAGCTGTTTAAACATTACCCATATGAATGACAATAAAATTTAAACGAGGTCGGAAAACTTTGTTTTGTTTTTTATTTTAGGTAGATCTTAATATGGCCAATTCAAAAATACTATTTTCATTATGCTAGGACGCATAGCTTAGGAGAAAAAGCTGTTTAAACATTACCCATATGAATGACAATAAAATTTAAACGAGGTCGGAAAACTTTGTTTTGTTTTTTATTTTAGGTAGAACTTAATATGGCAAATTCAAAAATACTACTTTCATTATGCTAGGACGCATAGCTTAGGAGAAAAAGCTGTTTAAACATTACCCATATGAATGACAATAAAATTTAAACGAGGTCGGAAAATTCAAAAATACTATTTTCATCATGCTACGACGCATAGCTTAGGAGAAAAAGCTGTTTAAACATTACCCATATGAATGACAATAAAATTTAAACGAGGTCGGAAAACTTTGTTTTGTTTTTTATTTTAGGTAGATCTTAATATGGCAAATTCAAAAATACTATTTTCATTATGCTAGGACCCATAGCTTAGGAGAAAAAGCTGTTTAAACATTACCCATATGAATGACAATAAAATTTAAACGAGGTCGGAAAACTTTGTTTTGTTTTTTATTTTAGGTAGATCTTAATATGGCCAATTCAAAAATACTATTTTCATTATGCTAGGACGCATAGCTTAGGAGAAAAAGCTGTTTAAACATTACCCATATGAATGACAATAAAATTTAAACGAGGTCGGAAAACTTTGTTTTGTTTTTTATTTTAGGTAGAACTTAATATGGCAAATTCAAAAATACTACTTTCATTATGCTAGGACGCATAGCTTAGGAGAAAAAGCTGTTTAAACATTACCCATATGAATGACAATAAAATTTAAACGAGGTCGGAAAATTCAAAAATACTATTTTCATCATGCTACGACGCATAGCTTAGGAGAAAAAGCTGTTTAAACATTACCCATATGAATGACAATAAAATTTAAACGAGGTCGGACAACTTTGTTTTGTTTTTTATTTTAGATAGATCCTAATATGGCAAATTGAAAAATACTATTTTCATTATGCTACGACGCATAGCTTAGGAGAAAAAGCTGTTTAAACATTACCCATATGAATGACAATAAAATTTAAACGAGGTCGGACAACTTTGTTTTGTTTTTTATTTTAGATAGATCCTAATATGGCAAATTGAAAAATACTATTTTCATTATGCTACGACGAATAGCTAAGGAGAAAAAGCTGTTTAAACATTACCCATATCGATGACAATAAAATTTAAACGAGGTCGGAAAACTTTGTTTTGTTTTTTATTTTAAGTAGATCTTAATATGGCAAATTCAAAAATACTATTTTCATTATGCTAGGACGCATAGCTTAGGAAAAAAAGCTTTTTAAACATTACCCATATGAATGACAATAAAATTTAAACGAGGTCGGAAAACTTTGTTTTGTTTTTTATTTTAGGTAGATCTTAATATGGCAAATTCAAAAATACTATTTTCATTATGCTAGGACGCATAGCTTAGGAGAAAAAGCTGTTTAAACATTACCCATATGAATGACAATAAAATTTAAACGAGGTCGGAAAACTTTGTTTTGTTTTTTATTTTAGGTAGATCTTAATATGGCAAATTCAAAAATACTATTTTCATTATGCTAGGACGCATAGCTTAGGAGAAAAAGCTGTTTAAACATTACCCATATCGATGACAAAAAAATTTAAACGAGGTCGGAAAACTTTGTTTTGTTTTTTATTTTAGGTAGATCTTAATATGGCAAATTCAAAAATACTATTTGTATTATGCTAGGACGCATAGCTTAGGAAAAAAAGCTTTTTAAACATTACCCATATGAATGACAATAAAATTTAAACGAGGTCGGAAAACTTTGTTTTGTTTTTTATTTTAGGTAGATCTTAATATGGCAAATTCAAAAATACTATTTTCATTATGCTAGGACGCATAGCTTAGGAGAAAAAGCTGTTTAAACATTACCCATATGAATGACAATAAAATTTAAACGAGGTCGGAAAACTTTGTTTTGTTTTTTATTTTAGGTAGATCTTAATATGGCAAATTCAAAAATACTATTTTCATTATGCTAGGACGCATAGCTTAGGAGAAAAAGCTGTTTAAACATTACCCATATGAATGACAATAAAATTTAAACGAGGTCGGAAAACTTTGTTTTGTTTTTTATTTTAGGTAGATCTTAATAAGCCAAATTCAAAAATACTATTTTCATCATGCTACGACTCATAGCTTAGGAGAAAAAGCTGTTTAAACATTACCCATATCAATGACAATAAAATTTAAACGAGGTCGGAAAACTTTGTTTTGTTTTTTGTTTTAAGTAGATCTTAATATGGCTAATTCAAAAATACTATTTTCATTATGCTAGGACGCATAGCTTAGGAGAAAAATCTGTTTAAACATTACCCATATGAATGACAATAAAATTTAAACGAGGTCGGAAAACTTTGTTTTGTTTTTATTTTACGTAGATCTTAATATGGCAAATTCAAAAATACTATTTTCATTATGCTAGGACGCATAGCTTAGGAAAAAAAGCTGTTTAAACATTACCCATATGAATTACAATAAAATTTAAAGGAGGTCGGAAAACTTTGTTTTGTTTTTATTTTACGTAGATCTTAATATGGCAAATTCAAAAATACTATTTTCATTATGCTAGGACGCATAGCTTAGGAAAAAAAGCTGTTTAAACATTACCCATATGAATTACAATAAAATTTAAAGGAGGTCGGAAAACTTCGTTTTGTTTTTTATTTTAGGTAGATCTTAATATGGCAAATTCAAAAATACTATTTTCATTATGCTGGGACCCATAGCTTAGGAGAAAAAGCTGTTTAAACATTACCCATATGAATGACAATAAAATTTAAACGAGGTCGGAAAACTTTGTTTTGTTTTTTATTTTAGGTAGATCTTAATATGGCCAATTCAAAAATACTATTTTCATTATGCTAGGACGCATAGCTTAGGAGAAAAAGCTGTTTAAACATTACCCATATGAATGACAATAAAATTTAAACGAGGTCGGAAAACTTTGTTTTGTTTTTTATTTTAGGTAGAACTTAATATGGCAAATTCAAAAATACTACTTTCATTATGCTAGGACGCATAGCTTAGGAGAAAAAGCTGTTTAAACATTACCCATATGAATGACAATAAAATTTAAACGAGGTCGGAAAATTCAAAAATACTATTTTCATCATGCTACGACGCATAGCTTAGGAGAAAAAGCTGTTTAAACATTACCCATATGAATGACAATAAAATTTAAACGAGGTCGGAAAACTTTGTTTTGTTTTTTATTTTAGGTAGATCTTAATATGGCAAATTCAAAAATACTATTTTCATTATGCTAGGACCCATAGCTTAGGAGAAAAAGCTGTTTAAACATTACCCATATGAATGACAATAAAATTTAAACGAGGTCGGAAAACTTTGTTTTGTTTTTTATTTTAGGTAGATCTTAATATGGCCAATTCAAAAATACTATTTTCATTATGCTAGGACGCATAGCTTAGGAGAAAAAGCTGTTTAAACATTACCCATATGAATGACAATAAAATTTAAACGAGGTCGGAAAACTTTGTTTTGTTTTTTATTTTAGGTAGAACTTAATATGGCAAATTCAAAAATACTACTTTCATTATGCTAGGACGCATAGCTTAGGAGAAAAAGCTGTTTAAACATTACCCATATGAATGACAATAAAATTTAAACGAGGTCGGAAAATTCAAAAATACTATTTTCATCATGCTACGACGCATAGCTTAGGAGAAAAAGCTGTTTAAACATTACCCATATGAATGACAATAAAATTTAAACGAGGTCGGACAACTTTGTTTTGTTTTTTATTTTAGATAGATCCTAATATGGCAAATTGAAAAATACTATTTTCATTATGCTACGACGCATAGCTTAGGAGAAAAAGCTGTTTAAACATTACCCATATGAATGACAATAAAATTTAAACGAGGTCGGACAACTTTGTTTTGTTTTTTATTTTAGATAGATCCTAATATGGCAAATTGAAAAATACTATTTTCATTATGCTACGACGAATAGCTAAGGAGAAAAAGCTGTTTAAACATTACCCATATCGATGACAATAAAATTTAAACGAGGTCGGAAAACTTTGTTTTGTTTTTTATTTTAAGTAGATCTTAATATGGCAAATTCAAAAATACTATTTTCATTATGCTAGGACGCATAGCTTAGGAAAAAAAGCTTTTTAAACATTACCCATATGAATGACAATAAAATTTAAACGAGGTCGGAAAACTTTGTTTTGTTTTTTATTTTAGGTAGATCTTAATATGGCAAATTCAAAAATACTATTTTCATTATGCTAGGACGCATAGCTTAGGAGAAAAAGCTGTTTAAACATTACCCATATGAATGACAATAAAATTTAAACGAGGTCGGAAAACTTTGTTTTGTTTTTTATTTTAGGTAGATCTTAATATGGCAAATTCAAAAATACTATTTTCATTATGCTAGGACGCATAGCTTAGGAGAAAAAGCTGTTTAAACATTACCCATATGAATGACAATAAAATTTAAACGAGGTCGGAAAACTTTGTTTTGTTTTTTATTTTAGGTAGATCTTAATAAGCCGAATTCAAAAATACTATTTTCATCATGCTACAACTCATAGCTTAGGAGAAAAAGCTGTTTAAACATTACCCATATCAATGACAATAAAATTTAAACGAGGTCGGAAAACTTTGTTTTGTTTTTTATTTTAGGTAGATCTTAATATGGCAAATTCAAAAATACTTTTTTCATTATGCTACGACGCATAGCTTAGGAGAAAAAGCTGTTCAAACATTACCCATATGAATGACAATAAAATTTAAACGAGGTCGGAAAACTTTGTTTTGTTTTTTATTTTAGGTAGATCTTAATATGGCAAATTCAAAAATACTATTTTCTTTATGCTAGAACGCATAGCTTAGGAGAAAAAGCTGTTTAAACATTACCCATATGAATGACAATAAAATTTAAACGAGGTCGGAAAACTTTGTTTTGGTTTTTATTTTAGGTAGATCTTAATATGGCAAATTCAAAAATACTATTTTCATTATGCTACGACGCATAGCTTAGGAGAAAAAGCTGTTTAAACATTACCCATATGAATGACAATAAAATTTAAACGAGGTCGGAAAACTTTGTTTTGTTTTTTTTTAGGTAGATCTTAATATGGCAAATGCAAAAATACTATTTTCATTATGCTACGACGCATAGCTTAGGAGAATAAGCTGTTTAAACATTACCCATATGAATGACAATAAAATTTAAACGAGGTCGGAAAACTTTGTTTTGTTTTTTATTTTAGGTAGATCTTAATATGGCAAATTGAAATATACTATTTTAATTATGCTAGAACGCATAGCTTAGGAGAAAAAGCTGTTTAAACATTACCCATATGAATGACAATAAAATTTAAAGGAGGTCGGAAAACTTTGTTTTGTTTTTTATTTTAGGTAGATCTTAATATGGCAAATTCAAAAATACTATTTTCATTATGCTACGACGCATAGCTTAGGAGAAAAAGCTGTTTAAACATTACCCATATGAATGACAATAAAATTTAAACGAGGTCGGAAAACTTTGTTTTGTTTTTTATTTTAGGTAGATCTTAATAAGCCAAATTCAAAAATGTTATTTTCATTATGCTAGAACGCATAGCTTAGGAGAAAAGCTGTTTAAACATTACCCATATGAATGACAATAAAATTTAAACGAGGTCGGAAAACTTTGTTTTGTTTTTTATTTTAGGTAGATCTTAATATGGCAAATTCAAAAATACTATTTTCATTATGCTACGACGCATAGCTTAGGAGAAAAAGCTGCTTAAACATTACCCATATGAATGACAATAAAATTTAAACGAGGTCGGAAAACTTTGTTTTGTTTTTTATTTTAGGTAGATCTTAATATGGCAAATTTAAAAATACTATTTTCATTATGCTACGACGCATAGCTTAGGAGAAAAAGCTGTTTAAACATTACCCATATGAATGACAATAAAATTTAAACGAGGTCGGAAAACTTTGTTTTGTTTTTTATTTTAGGTAGATCTTAATATGGCAAATTGAAATATATTATTTTAATTATGCTAGGACGCATAGCTTAGGAGAAAAAGCTGTTTAAACATTACCCGTATGAATGACAATAAAATTTAAACGAGGTCGGAAAAGTTTGTTTTGTTTTTTATTTTAGGTAGATCTTAATATGGCCAATTCAAAAATACTATTTTCATTATGCTAGAGTGCATAGCTTAGGAGAAAAAGCTGTTTAAACATTACCCATATGAATGACAATAAAATTTAAACGAGGTCGGAAAACTTTTTTTTGTTTTTTATTTTTGGTAGATCTTAATATGGCAAATTCAAAAATACTATTTTCATCATGCTACGACGCATAGCTTAGGAGAAAAAGCTGTTTAAACATTACCCATATGAATGACAATAAAATTTAAACGAGGTCGGAAAACTTTGTTTTGTTTTTTATTTTAGGTAGATCTTTATATGGCAAATTCAAAAATACTATTTTCATTATGCTAGGACGCATAGCTTAGGAGAAAAAGCTGTTTAAACATTACCCATATGAATGACAATAAAATTTAAACGAGGTCGGAAAACTTTGTTTTGTTTTTTATTTTAAGTAGATCTTAATATGGCTAATTCAAAAATACTATTTTCATTATGCTAGGACGCATAGCTTAGGAGAAAAAACTGTTTAAACATTACCCATATGAATGACAATAAAATTTAAACGAGGTCGGAAAACTTTGTTTCGTTTTTTATTTTAGGTAGATCTTAACAAGCCAAATTCAAAAATACTATTTTCATCATGCTACGACGCATAGCTTAGGAGAATAAGCTGTTTAAACATTACCCGTATGAATGACAATAAAATTTAAACGAGGTCGGAAAACTTTGTTTTGTTTTTTATTTTAGGTAGATCTTAATATGGCCAATTCAAAAATACTATTTTCATTATGCTAGAACGCATAGCTTAGGAGAAAAAGCTGTTTAAACATTACCCATATGAATGACAATAAAATTTAAACGAGGTCGGAAAACTTTGTTTTGTTTTTTATTTTAAGTAGATCTTAATATGGCTAATTCAAAAATACTATTTTCATTATGCTACGACGCATAGCTTAGGAGAAAAAGTTGTTTAAACATTACCCATATGAATGACAATAAAATTTAAACGAGGTCGGAAAACTTTGTTTTGTTTTTTATTTTAGGTAGATCTTAATATGGCAAATTCAAAAATACTATTCTCATTATGCTACGACGCATAGCTTAGGAGAAAAAGCTGTTTAAACATTACCCATATGAATGACAATAAAATTTAAACGAGGTCGGAAAACTTTGTTTTGTTTTTTATTTTAGGTAGATCTTAATATGGCAAATTCAAAAATACTATTCTCATTATGCTACGACGCATAGCTTAGGAGAAAAAGCTGTTTAAACAATACCCATATGAATGACAATAAAATTTAAACGAGGTCGGAAAACTTTGTTTTGTTTTTTATTTTAGGTAGATCTTAATATGGCAAATTGAAATATGTTATTTTAATTATGCTAGGACGCATAGCTTAGGAGAAAAAGCTGTTTAAACATTACCCGTATGAATGACACTAAAATTTAAACGAGGTCGGAAAACTTTGTTTTGTTTTTTATTTTAGGTAGATCTTAATATGGCAAATTCAAAAATACTATTTTCATTATGCTAGGACGCATAGCTTAGGAGAAAAAGCTGTTTAAACATTACCCATATCAATGACAATAAAATTTAAACGAGGTCGGAAAACTTTTTTTTGTTTTTTATTTTAGGTAGATCTTAATATGGCAAATTCAAAAATACTATTTTCATCATGCTACGACGCATAGCTTAGGAGAAAAAGCTGTTTAAACATTACCCATATGAATGACAATAAAATTTAAACGAGGTCGGAAAACTTTGTTTTGTTTTTTATTTTAGGTAGATCTTAACAAGCCAAATTCAAAAATACTATTTTCATCATGCTACGACGCATGGCTTAGGAGAATAAGCTGTTTAAACATTACCCGTATGAATGACAATAAAATTTAAACGAGGTCGGAAAACTTTGTTTTGTTTTTTATTTTAGGTAGATCTTAATATGGCCAATTCAAAAATACTATTTTCATTATGCTAGAACGCATAGCTTAGGAGAAAAAGCTGTTTAAACATTACCCATATGAATGACAATAAAATTTAAACGAGGTCGGAAAACTTTGTTTTGTTTTTTATTTTAAGTAGATCTTAATATGGCTAATTCAAAAATACTATTTTCATTATGCTACAACGCATAGCTTAGGAGAAAAACCTGTTTAAACATTACCCATATGAATGACAATAAAATTTAAACGAGGTCGGAAAACTTTGTTTTGTTTTTTATGTTAGGTAGATCTTAATATGGCAAATTCAAAAATACTATTTTCATCATGCTACGACGCATAGCTTAGGAGAAAAAGCTGTTTAAACATTACCCATATGAATGACAATAAAATTTAAGCGAGGTCGA
>OY744476.1:120491449-120585058 GCA_963556175.1 Tipula confusa
AAAGCTGTTTAAACATTACCCATATGAATGACAATAAAATTTAAAGGAGGTCGGAAAACTTTGTTTGGTTTTTTATTTTAGGTAGAACTTAATATGGCAAATTCAAAAATACTATTTTCATTATGCTAGGACGCATAGCTTAGGAGAAAAAGCTATTTAAACATTACCCATATGAATGACAATAAAATTTAAACGAGGTCGGAAAACTTTGTTTTGTTTTTTATTTTAGGTAGAACTTAATATGGCAAATTCAAAAATACTATTTTCATTATGCTAGGACGCATAGCTTAGGAGAAAAAGCTGTTTAAACATTACCCATATGAATGACAATAAAATTTAAAGGAGGTCGGAAAACTTGGTTTTGTATTTTATTTAAGGTAGAACTTAATATGGCAAATTGAAAAATACTATTTTCATCATGCTACGACGCATAGCTTAGGAGAAAAAGCTGTTTAAACATTACCCATATGAATGACAATAAAATTTAAAGGAGGTCGGGAAACTTTGTTTTGTTTTTTATTTTAGGTAGATCTTAATATGGCAAATTGAAAAATACTATTTTCATTATGCTACGACGCATAGCTTAGGAGAAAAAGCTGTTTAAACATTACCCATATGAATGACAATAAAATTTAAACGAGGTCGGAAAACTTTGTTTTGTTTTTTATTTTAGGTAGATCTTAATATGGCAGATTCAAAAATACTATTTTCATTATGCTAGGACGCATAGCTTAGGAGAAAAAGCTGTTTAAACATTACCCATATGAATGACAATAAAATTTAAACGAGGTCGGAAAACTTTGTTTTGTTTTTTATTTTAGGTAGATCTTAATATGGCAAATTCAAAAATACTATTTTCATTATGCTAGGATGCATAGCTTAGGAGAAAAAGCTGTTTAAACATTACCCATATGAATGACAATAAAATTTAAATGAGGTCGGAAAACTTTGTTGTGTTTTTAATTTTAGGTAGAATTTAATATGGCAAATTGAAAAATACTATTTTCATCATGCTACGGCGCATAGCTTAGGAGAAAAAGCTGTTTAAACATTACCCATATGAATGACAATAAAATTTAAAGGAGGTCGGAAAACTTTGTTTTGTTTTTTATTTTAGGTAGATCTTAATATGGCAAATTGAAAAACACTATTTTCATCATGCTACGACGCATAGCTTAGGAGAAAAAGCTGTTTAAACATTAACCATATGAATGACAATAAAATTTAAACGAGGTCGGACAACTTTGTTTTGTTAGTTATTTTAGGTAGATCTTAATATGCCAAATTCAAAAATACTATTATCATTATGCTAGGACGCATAGCTTAGGAGAAAAAGCTGTTTAAACATTACCCATATGAATGACAATAAATTTAAACGAGGTCGGACAACTTTGTTTTGTTATTTTTTTTAGATAGATCTTAATATGGCAAATTCAAAAATATTATTTTCATTATGCTAGGACGCATAGCTTAGGAGAAAAAGCTGTTTAAACATTACCCATATGAATGACAATAAAATTTAAACGAGATCGGACAACTTTGTTTTGTTAGTTATTTTAGGTAGATCTTAATATGGCAAATTGAAAAATACTATTTTCATTATGCTAGGACGCATAGCTTAGGAGAAAAAGCTGTTTAAACATTACCCATATGAATGACAATAAAATTTAAACGAGGTCGGAAAACTTTGTTTTGTTTTTTATTTTAGGTAGAACTTAATATGGCAAATTGAAAAATACTATTTTCATCATGCTACGACGCATAGCTTAGGAGAAAAAGCTGTTTAAACATTACCCATATGAATGACAATAAAATTTAAAGGAGGTCGGAAAACTTTGTTTGGTTTTTTATTTTAGGTAGAACTTAATATGGCAAATTGAAAAATACTATTTTCATCATGCTACGACGCATAGCTTAGGAGAAAAAGCTGTTTAAACATTACCCATATGAATGACAATAAAATTTAAAGGAGGTCGGAAAACTTTGTTTGGTTTTTTATTTTAGGTTGAACTTAATATGGCAAATTGAAAAATACTATTTTCATCATGCTACAACGCATAGCTTAGGAGAAAAAGCTGTTTAAACATTACCCATATGAATGACAATAAAATTTAAAGGGGGTCGGAAAACTTTGCTTTGTTTTTTATTTTAGGTAGAACTTAATATGGCAAATTGAAAAATACTATTTTCATCATGCTGCGACGCATAGCTTAGGAGAAAAAGCTGTTTAAACATTACCCATATGAATGACAATAAAATTTAAAGGAGGTCGGAAAACTTTGTTTTGTTTTTTATTTTAGGTAGAACTTAATATGGCAAATTGAAAAATACTATTTTCATCATGCTACGACGCATAGCTTAGGAGAAAAAGCTGTTTAAACATTACCCATATGAATGACAATAAAATTTAAAGGAGGTCGGAAAACTTTGTTTTGTTTTTTATTTTAGGTAGATCTTAATATGGCAAATTCAAAAATACTATTTTCATTATGCTAGGACGCATAGCTTAGGAGAAAAAGCTGTTTAAACATTACCCATATGAATGACAATAAAATTTAAAGGAGATCGGAAAACTTTGTTTTGTTTTTTATTTTAGGTAGATCTTAATATGGCAAATTCAAAAATACTATTTTCATTATGCTAGGACGCATAGCTTAGGAGAAAAAGCTGTTTAAACATTACCCATATGAATGACAATAAAATTTAAACGAGGTCGAAAAACTTTGTTTTGTTTTTTATTTTAGGTAGAACTTAATATGGCAAATTGAAAAATCCTATTTTCATCATGCTACGACGCATAGCTTAGGAGAAAAAGCTGTTTAAACATTACCCATATGAATGACAATAAAATTTAAAGGAGGTCGGAAAACTTTGTTTTGTTTTTTATTTTAGGTAGAACTTAATATGGCAAATTGAAAAATACTATTTTCATCATGCTACGACGCATAGCTTAGGAGAAAAAGCTGTTTAAACATTACCCATATGAATGACAATAAAATTTAAAGGAGGTCGGAAAACTTTGTTTTGTTTTTTATTTTAGGTAGATCTTAATATGGCAAATTCAAAAATACTATTTTCATTATGCTAGGACGCATAGCTTAGGAGAAAAAGCTGTTTAAACATTACCCATATGAATGACAATAAAATTTAAAGGAGATCGGAAAACTTTGTTTTGTTTTTTATTTTAGGTAGATCTTAATATGGCAAATTCAAAAATACTATTTTCATTATGCTAGGACGCATAGCTTAGGAGAAAAAGCTGTTTAAACATTACCCATATGAATGACAATAAAATTTAAACGAGGTCGAAAAACTTTGTTTTGTTTTTTATTTTAGGTAGAACTTAATATGGCAAATTGAAAAATCCTATTTTCATCATGCTACGACGCATAGCTTAGGAGAAAAAGCTGTTTAAACATTACCCATATGAATGACAATAAAATTTAAAGGAGGTCGGAAAACTTTGTTTTGTTTTTTATTTTAGGTAGATCTTAATATGGCAAATTCAAAAATAATATTTTCATTATGCTAGGATGCATAGCTTAGGAGAAAAAGCTGTTTAAACATTACCCATATGAATGACAATAAAATTTAAACGAGGTCGGAAAACTTTGTTTTGTTTTTTATTTTAGGTAGAACTTAATATGGCAAATTGAAAAATACTATTTTCATCATGCTACGACGCATAGCTTAGGAGAAAAAGCTGTTTAAACATTACCCATATGAATGACAATAAAATTTAAAGGAGGTCGGAAAACTTTGTTTTGTTTTTTATTTTAGGTAGATCTTAATATGGCAAATTCAAAAATACTATTTTCATTATGCTACGACGCATAGCTTAGGAGAAAAAGCTGTTTAAACGTTACCCATATGAATGACAATAAAATTTAAACGAGGTCGGAAAACTTTGTTTTGTTTTTTATTTTAGGTAGATCTTAATATGGCCAATTAAAAAATACTATTTTCATCATGCTAGGACGCATAGCTTAGGAGAAAAAGCTGTTTAAACATTACCCATATGAATGACAATAAAATTTAAAGGAGGTCGGAAAACTTTGTTTTGTTTTTTATTTTAGGTAGAACTTAATATGGCAAATTGAAAAATACTATTTTCATCATGCTACGACGCATAGCTTAGGAGAAAAAGCTGTTTAAACATTACCCATATGAATGACAATAAAATTTAAAGGAGGTCGGAAAACTTTGTTTGGTTTTTTATTTTAGGTAGATCTTAATATGGCAAATTCAAAAATAATATTTTCATTATGCTAGGACGCATAGCTTAGGAGAAAAAGCTATTTAAACATTACCCATATGAATGACAATAAAATTTAAACGAGGTCGGAAAACTTTGTTTTGTTTTTTATTTTAGGTAGATATTAATATGGCAAATTCAAAAATATTATTTTCATTATGCTACGACGCATAGCTTAGGAGAAAAAGCTGTTTAAACATTACCCATATGAATGACCATAAAATTTAAAGGAGGTCGGAAAACTTTGTTTTGTTTTTTATTTTAGGTAGAACTTAATATGGCAAATTGAAAAGTACTATTTTCATCATGCTAAGACGCATAGCTTAGGAGAAAAAGCTGTTTAAACATTACCCATATGAATGACAATAAAATTTAAAGGAGGTCGGAAAACTTTGTTTTGTTTTTTATTTAGGTAGATTTTAATATGGCAAATTCAAAAATACTATTTTCATAATGCTAGGATGCATAGCTTAGGAGAAAAAGCTGTTTAAACATTACCCATATGAATGACAATAAAATTTAAAGGAGGTCGGAAAACTTTGTTTTGTTTTTTATTTTAGGTAGAACTTAATATGGCAAAATGAAAAATACTATTTTCATCATGCTACGACGCATAGCTTAGGAGAAAAAGCTGTTTAAACATTACCCATATGAATGACAATAAAATTTAAAGGAGGTCGGAAAACTTTGTTTTGTTTTTTATTTTAGGTAGATCTTAATATGGCAAATTCAAAAATACTATTTTCATTATGCTACGACGCATAGCTTAGGAGAAAAAGCTGTTTAAACGTTACCCATATGAATGACAATAAAATTTAAACGAGGTCGGAAAACTTTGTTTTGTTTTTTATTTTAGGTAGATCTTAATATGGCCAATTAAAAAATACTATTTTCATCATGCTAGGACGCATAGCTTAGGAGAAAAAGCTGTTTAAACATTACCCATATGAATGACAATAAAATTATAGGAGGTCGGAAAACTTTGTTTTGTTTTTCATTTTAGGTAGATCTTAATATGGCCAATTCAAAAATACTATTTTCATTATGCTAGGACGCATAGCTTAGGAGAAAAAGCTGTTTAAACATTACCCATATGAATGACAATAAAATTTAAAGGAGGTCGGAAAACTTTGTTTTGTTTTTTATTTTAGGTAGAACTTAATATGGCAAATTGAAAAATACTATTTTCATCATGCTACGACGCATAGCTTAGGAGAAAAAGCTGTTTAAACATTACCCATATGAATGACAATAAAATTTAAAGGAGGTCGGAAAACTTTGTTTGGTTTTTTATTTTAGGTAGATCTTAATATGGCAAATTCAAAAATAATATTTTCATTATGCTAGGACGCATAGCTTAGGAGAAAAAGCTATTTAAACATTACCCATATGAATGACAATAAAATTTAAACGAGGTCGGAAAACTTTGTTTTGTTTTTTATTTTAGGTAGAACTTAATATGGCAAATTGAAAAATACTATTTTCATCATGCTACGACGCATAGCTTAGGAGAAAAAGCTGTTTAAACATTACCCATATGAATGACAATAAAATTTAAAGGAGGTCGGAAAACTTTGTTTTGTTTTTTATTTTAGGTAGATCTTAATATGGCAAATTCAAAAATACTATTTTCATTATGCTAGGACGCATAGCTTAGGAGAAAAAGCTGTTTAAACATTACCCATATGAATGACAATAAAATTTAAAGGAGGTCGGAAAACTTTGTTTTGTTTTTTATTTTAGGTAGATCTTAATATGGCAAATTCAAAAATACTATTTTCATTATGCTAGGACGCATAGCTTAGGAGAAAAAGCTGTTTAAACATTACCCATATGAATGACAATAAAATTTAAACGAGGTCGGAAAACTTTGTTTTGTTTTTTATTTTAGGTAGAACTTAATATGGCAAAATGAAAAATACTATTTTCATCATGCTACGACGCATAGCTTAGGAGAAAAAGCTGTTTAAACATTACCCATATGAATGACAATAAAATTTAAAGGAGGTTGGAAAACTTTGTTTTGTTTTTTATTTTAGGTAGATCTTAATATGGCAAATTCAAAAATACTATTTTCATTATGCTACGACGCATAGCTTAGGAGAAAAAGCTGTTTAAACATTACCCATATGAATGACAATAAAATTTAAACGAGGTCGGACAACTTTGTTTTGTTTTTTATTTAAGGTAGATCTTAATATGGCAAATTCAAAAATACTATTTTCATTATGCTAGGACGCATAGCTTAGGAGAAAAAGCTGTTTTGAACATTACCCATATGAATGACAATAAAATTTAAACGAGGTCGGAAAACTTTGTTTTGTTTTTTATTTTAGGTAGATCTTAATATGGCAAATTGAAAAATACTATTTTCATTATGCTACGACGCATAACTTTGTTTTGTTTTTTATTTTAAGTAAAACTTAATATGGCAAATTGAAAAATACTATTTTCATCATGCTACGACGCATAGCTTAGGAGAAAAAGCTGTTTAAACATTACCCATATGAATGACAATAAAATTTAAAGGAGTTCGGAAAACTTTGTTTTGGTTTTAATTTTAGGTAGATCTTAATATGGCAAATTCAAAAATACTATTTTCATTATGCTAGGACGCATAGCTTAGGAGAAAAAGCTGTTTAAACATTACCCATATGAATGACAATAAAATTTAAACGAGGTCGGAAAACTTTGTTTTGTTTTTTATTTTAAGTAGATCTTAATATGGCAAATTGAAAAATACTATTTTCATTATGCTAAGACGCATAGCTTAGGAGAAAAAGCTGTTTAATTATTACCCATATGAATGACAATAAAATTTAAAGGAGGTCGGAAAACTTTGTTTTGTTTTTTATTTTAGGTAGATCTTAATATGGCCAATTCAAAAATACTATTTTCATTATGCTAGGAGGTCGGAAAACTTTGTTTTGTTTTTTATTTTAGGTAGATCTTAATATGGCAAATTTAAAAATACTATTTTCATTATGCTAGGACGCATAGCTTAGGAGAAAAAGCTGTTTAAACATTACCCATATGAATGACAATAAAATTTAAAGGAGGTCGGAAAACTTTGTTGTGTTTTTAATTTTAGGTAGAATTTAATATGGCAAATTGAAAAATACTATTTTCATCATGCTACGGCGCATAGCTTAGGAGAAAAAGCTGTTTAAACATTACCCATATGAATGACAATAAAATTTAAAGGAGGTCGGAAAACTTTGTTTTGTTTTTTATTTTAGGTAGATCTTAATATGGCAAATTGAAAAATACTATTTTCATCATTCTACGACGCATAGCTTAGGAGAAAAAGCTGTTTAAACATTACCCATATGAATGACAATAAAATTTAAAGGAGGTCGGAAAACTTTGTTTTGTTTTTTATTTTAGGTAGAACTTAATATGGCAAATTGAAAAATACTATTTTCATCATGCTAGGACGCATAGCTTAGGAGAAAAAGCTGTTTAAACATTACCCATATGAATGACAATAAAATTTAAAGGAGGTCGGAAAACTTTGTTTTGTTTTTTATTTTAGGTAGAACATAATATGGCAAATAGAAAAATACTATTTTCATCATGCTACGACGCATAGCTTAGGAGAAAAAGCTGTTTAAACATTACCCATATGAATGACAATAAAATTTAAAGGAGGTCGGAAAACTTTGTTTTGTTTTTTATTTTAGGTAGAACTTAATATGGCAAATTGAAAAATACTATTTTCATCATGCTACGACGCATAGCTTAGGAGAAAAAGCTGTTTAAACATTACCCATATGAATGACAATAAAATTTAAAGGAGGTCGGAAAACTTTGTTTTGTTTTTTATTTTAGGTAGAACTTAATATGGCAAATTGAAAAATACTATTTTCATCATGCTACGACGCATAGCTTAGGAGAAAAAGCTGTTTAAACATTACCCATATGAATGACAATAAAATTTAAAGGAGGTCGGAAAACTTTGTTTTGTTTTTTATTTTAGGTAGAACTTAATATGGCAAATTGAAAAATCCTATTTTCATCATGCTACGACGCATAGCTTAGGAGAAAAAGCTGTTTAAACATTACCCATATGAATGACAATAAAATTTAAAGGAGGTCGGAAAACTTTGTTTTGTTTTTTATTTTAGGTAGAACTTAATATGGCAAATTGAAAAATACTATTTTCATCATGCTACGACGCATAGCTTAGGAGAAAAAGCTGTTTAAACATTACCCATATGAATGACAATAAAATTTAAACGAGGTCGGAAAACTTTGTTTTGTTTTTTATTTTAGGTAGATCTTAATATGGCAAATTCAAAAATAATATTTTCATTATGCTAGGATGCATAGCTTAGGAGAAAAAGCTGTTTAAACATTACCCATATGAATGACAATAAAATTTAAACGAGGTCGGAAAACTTTGTTTTGTTTTTTATTTTAGGTAGAACTTAATATGGCAAATTGAAAAATACTATTTTCATCATGCTACGACGCATAGCTTAGGAGAAAAAGCTGTTTAAACATTACCCATATGAATGACAATAAAATTTAAAGGAGGTCGGAAAACTTTGTTTTGTTTTTTATTTTAGGTAGATCTTAATATGGCAAATTCAAAAATACTATTTTCATTATGCTACGACGCATAGCTTAGGAGAA
Source organism: Tipula confusa (assembly GCA_963556175.1). Lineage (NCBI taxonomy): Eukaryota > Metazoa > Arthropoda > Insecta > Diptera > Tipulidae > Tipula > Tipula confusa. The sequence continues at coordinate 120,500,343 of OY744476.1, forward strand.
AAAGCTGTTTAAACGTTACCCATATGAATGACAATAAAATTTAAACGAGGTCGGAAAACTTTGTTTTGTTTTTTATTTTAGGTAGATCTTAATATGGCCAATTAAAAAATACTATTTTCATCATGCTAGGACGCATAGCTTAGGAGAAAAAGCTGTTTAAACATTACCCATATGAATGACAATAAAATTATAGGAGGTCGGAAAACTTTGTTTTGTTTTTCATTTTAGGTAGATCTTAATATGGCCAATTCAAAAATACTATTTTCATTATGCTAGGACGCATAGCTTAGGAGAAAAAGCTGTTTAAACATTACCCATATGAATGACAATAAAATTTAAAGGAGGTCGGAAAACTTTGTTTTGTTTTTTATTTTAGGTAGAACTTAATATGGCAAATTGAAAAATACTATTTTCATCATGCTACGACGCATAGCTTAGGAGAAAAAGCTGTTTAAACATTACCCATATGAATGACAATAAAATTTAAAGGAGGTCGGAAAACTTTGTTTGGTTTTTTATTTTAGGTAGATCTTAATATGGCAAATTCAAAAATAATATTTTCATTATGCTAGGACGCATAGCTTAGGAGAAAAAGCTATTTAAACATTACCCATATGAATGACAATAAAATTTAAACGAGGTCGGAAAACTTTGTTTTGTTTTTTATTTTAGGTAGAACTTAATATGGCAAATTGAAAAATACTATTTTCATCATGCTACGACGCATAGCTTAGGAGAAAAAGCTGTTTAAACATTACCCATATGAATGACAATAAAATTTAAAGGAGGTCGGAAAACTTTGTTTTGTTTTTTATTTTAGGTAGATCTTAATATGGCAAATTCAAAAATACTATTTTCATTATGCTAGGACGCATAGCTTAGGAGAAAAAGCTGTTTAAACATTACCCATATGAATGACAATAAAATTTAAAGGAGGTCGGAAAACTTTGTTTTGTTTTTTATTTTAGGTAGATCTTAATATGGCAAATTCAAAAATACTATTTTCATTATGCTAGGACGCATAGCTTAGGAGAAAAAGCTGTTTAAACATTACCCATATGAATGACAATAAAATTTAAACGAGGTCGGAAAACTTTGTTTTGTTTTTTATTTTAGGTAGATCTTAATATTGCAAATTCAAAAATATTATTTTCATTATGCTACGACGCATAGCTTAGGAGAAAAAGCTGTTTAAACATTACCCATATGAATGACAATAAAATTTAAAGGAGGTCGGAAAACTTTGTTTTGTTTTTTATTTTAGGTAGAACTTAATATGGCAAATTGAAAAGTACTATTTTCATCATGCGACGACGCATAGCTTAGGAGAAAAAGCTGTTTAAACATTACCCATATGAATGACAATAAAATTTAAAGGAGGTCGGAAAACTTTGTTTTGTTTTTTATTTTAGGTAGAACTTAATATGGCAAAATGAAAAATACTATTTTCATCATGCTACGACGCATAGCTTAGGAGAAAAAGCTGTTTAAACATTACCCATATGAATGACAATAAAATTTAAACGAGGTCCGAAAACTTTGTTTTGTTTTTTATTTTAGGTAGATCTTAATATGGCAAATTCAAAAATACTATTTTTGTTATGCTAGGACGCATAGCTTAGGAGAAAAAGCTGTTTAAACATTACCCATATGAATGACAATAAAATTTAAACGAGGTCGGAAAACTTTGTTTTGTTTTTTATTTTAAGTAGATCTTAATATGGCAAATTCAAAAATACTGTTTTCATTGTGCTAGGACGCATAGCTTAGGAGAAAAAGCTGTTTAAACATTACCCATATGAATGATAATAAAATTTAAACGAGGTCGGACAACTTTGTGTTAGTTATTTTAGGTAGACTTTAATATGGCAAATCCAAAAATACTATTTTCATTATGCTAGGACGCATCACTTAGGAGAAAAAGCTGTTTAAACATTACCCATATGAATGACAATAAAATTTAAACGAGGTCGAAAAACTTTGTTTTGTTTTTAATTTTAGGTAGATCTTAATATTGCAAATTCAAAAATACTATTTTCATTATGCTAGGACGCATCACTTAGGAGAAAAAGCTGTTTAAACATTACCCATATGAATGACAATAAAATTTAAACGAGGTCCGAAAACTTTGTTTTGTTTTTTATTTTAGGTAGATCTTAATATGGCAAATCTAAAAATACTATTTTCATTATTCTAGGACGCATAGCTTAGGAGAAAAAGCTGTTTAAACATATGAATGACAATAAAATTTAAACGAGGTCGAAAAACTTTTTTTTGTTTTTAATTTTAGGTAGACTTTAATATGGCAAATCCAAAAATACTATTTTCATTATGCTAGGGCGCATCACTTAGGAGAAAAAGCTGTTTAAACATTACCCATATGAATGACAATAAAATTTAAACGAGGTCGGAAAACTTTGTTTTGTTTTTTATTTTAAGTAGATCTTAATATGCCAAATTCAAAAATACTATTTTCATTATGCTAGGACGCATAGCTTAGGAGAAAAAGCTGTTTAAACATTACCAATATGCCCATATGAATGACAATAAAATTTAAACGAGGTCCGAAAACTTTGTTTTGTTTTTTATTTTAGGTAGATCTTAATATGGCAAATTCAAAAATACTATTTTCATTGTGCTAGGACGCATAGCTTAGGAGAAAAAGCTGTTTAAACATTACCCATATGAATGATAATAAAATTTAAACGAGGTCGGAAAACTTTGTTTTGTTTTTTATTTTAGGTAGACTTTAATATGGCAAATTCAAAAATACTATATTCATTATGCTAGGGCGCATTACTTAGGAGAAAAAGCTGTTTAAACATTACCCATATGAATGACAATAAAATTTAAACGAGGTCGGACAACTTTGTTTGATTTTTTATTTTAGGTAGATCTTAATTTGGCAAATCCAAAAATACTATTTTCATTATGCTAGGACGCATAGCTTAGGAGAAAAAGCTGTTTAAACATTACCCATATGAATGACAATAAAATTTAAACGAGGTCGGACAACTTTGTTTGATTTTTTATTTTAGGTAGATCTTAATTTGGCAAATCCAAAAATACTATTTTCATTATGCTAGGACGCATAGCTTAGGAGAAAAAGCTGTTTAAACATTACCCATATGAATGACAATAAAATTTAAACGAGGTCCGAAAACTTTGTTTTGTTTTTTATTTTAAGTAGATTTTAATATGCCAAATTCAAAAATACTATTTTCATTATGCTAGGACGCATTACTTAGGAGAAAAAGCTGTTTAAACATGACCCATATGAATGACAATAAAATTTAAACGAGGTAGGAAAACTTTGTTTTGTTTTTTATTTTAGGTAGACTTTAATTTGGCAAATCCAAAAATACTATTTTCATTATGCTAGGGCGCATCACTTAGGAGAAAAAGCTGTTTAAACATTACCCATATGAATGACAATAAAATTTAAACGAGGTCGGAAAACTTTGTTTGGTTTTTTATTTTAGGTAGATCTTAATATGGCAAATCCAAAAATACTATTTTCTTAATGCTAGAGCGCATCACTTAGGAGAAAAAGCTGTTTAAACATTACCCATATGAATGACAATAAAATTTAAACGAGGTCGGAAAACTTTGTTTGGTTTTTTATTTTAGGTAGATCTTAATATGGCAAATCCAAAAATACTATTTTCTTTATGCTAGGACGCATAGCTTAGGAGAAAAAGCTGTTTAAACATTACCCATATGAATGACAATAAAATTTAAACGAGGTCGGACAACTTTGTTTTGTTATTTATTTTAGGTAGATCTTAATATTGCAAATTCAAAAATACTATTTTCATTATGCTAGGACGCATAGCTTAGGAGAAGAAACTTGTTTAAACATTACCCATATGAATGACAATAAAATTTAAACGAGGTCGGAAAACTTTGTTTTGTTTTTAATTTTAGGTAGATCTTAATATTGCAAATTCAAAAATACTATTTTTATTATACTAGGACGCATAGCTTAGGAGAAAAAGCTGTTTAAACATTACCCATATGAATGACAATAAAATTTAAACGAGGTCCGAAAACTTTGTTTTGTTTTTTATTTTAAGTAGATCTTAATATGGCAAATTCAAAAATACTATTTTCATTATTCTAGGAAGCATAGCTTAGGAGAAAAAGCTGTTTAAACATTACCCATATGAATGACAATAAAATTTAAACGAGGTCCGAAAACTTTGTTTTGTTTTTAATTTTAGGTAGATCTTAATATGGCAAATCCAAAAATACTATCTTCATTATTCTAGGACGCATTGCTTAGGAAAAAAAACTGTTTAAACATTACCCATATGAATGACAATAAAATTTAAACGAGGTCGGACAACTTTGTTTTGTTAGTTATTTTAGGTAGATCTTAATATGGCAAATTCAAAAATACTATTTTTATTGTGCTAGGACGCATAGCTTAGGAGAAAAAGCTGTTTAAACATTGTTTTTGATTTTAGGTAGATCTTAATATGGCAAATTCAAAAATACTATTTTCATTATGTTAGGACGCATAGCTTAGGAGAAAAAGCTGTTTAAACATTACCCATATGAATGATAATAAAATTTAAACGAGGTCGGAAAACTTTGTTTGGTTTTTTATTTTAGGTAGATCTTAATATGGCAAATCCAAAAATACTATTTTCATTATGCTAGGACGCATAGCTTAGGAGAAAAAGCTGTTTAAACATTACCCATATGAATGACAATAAATTTAAACGAGGTCGGACAACTTTGTTTTGTTTTTAATTTTAGGTAGATCTTAATATGGCAAATCCAAAAATACTATTTTCATTATTCTAGGACGCATTGCTTAGGAAAAAAAACTGTTTAAACATTACCCATATGAATGACAATAAAATTTAAACGAGGTCGGAAAACTTTGTTTGGTTTTTTATTTTAGGTAGATCTTAATATGGCAAATCCAAAAATACTATTTTCATTATGCTAGGACGCATAGCTTAGGAGAAAAAGCTGTTTAAACATTACCCATATGAATGACAATAAATTTAAACGAGGTCGGACAACTTTGTTTTGTTATTTTTTTTAGGTAGATCTTAATATGGCAAATTCAAAAATACTATTTTCATTATTCTAGGACGCATAGCTTAGGAGAAAAAGCTGTTTAAACATTACCCATATGAATGACAATAAAATTTAAACGAGATCGGACAACTTTGTTTTGTTAGTTATTTTAGGTAGATCTTAATATGCCAAATTCAAAAATACTATTTTCATTATGCTAGGACGCATAGCTTAGGAGAAAAAGCTGTTTAAACATTACCCATATGAATGACAATAAAATTTAAACGAGGTCCGAAAACTTTGTTTTGTTTTTTATTTTAGGTAGATCTTTATATGGCAAATTCAAAAATACTATTTTCATATATACTAGGGCGCATAGCTTAGGAGAAAAAGCTGTTTAAACATTACCCATATGAATGACAATAAAATTTAAACGAGGTCCGAAAACTTTGTTTTGTTTTTTATTTTAGGTAGATCTTAATATGGCAAATTCAAAAATACTATTTTTGTTATGCTAGGACGCATAGCTTAGGAGAAAAAGCTGTTTAAACATTACCCATATGAATGACAATAAAATTTAAACGAGGTCGGAAAACTTTGTTTTTTTATTTTAGGTAGATCTTAATATTACAAATCCAAAAATACTATTTTCATTATGCTCGGGCGCATCACTTAGGAGAAAAAGCTGTTTAAACATTACCCATATGAATGACAATAAAATTTAAACGAGGTCGAAAAACTTTGTTTTGTTTTTAATTTTAGGTAGACTTTAATATGGCAAATCCAAAAATACTATTTTCATTATGCTAGGACGCATCACTTAGGAGAAAAAGCTGTTTAAACATTACCCATATGAATGACAATAAAATTTAAACGAGGTCGAAAAACTTTGTTTTGTTTTTAATTTTAGGTAGATCTTAATATTGCAAATTCAAAAATACTATTTTCATTGTGCTAGGACGCATAGCTTAGGAGAAAAAGCTGTTTAAACATTACCCATATGAATGATAATAAAATTTAAACGAGGTCGGAAAACTTTGTTTTGTTTTTTATTTTAGGTAGACTTTAATATGGCAAATTCAAAAATACTATATTCATTATGCTAGGGCGCATAGCTTAGGAGAAAAAGCTGTTTAAACATTACCCATATGAATGACAATAAAATTTAAACGAGGTCCGAAAACTTTGTTTTGTTTTTTATTTTAGGTAGATCTTTATATGGCAAATTCAAAAATACTATTTTCATATATACTAGGGCGCATAGCTTAGGAAAAAAAGCTGTTTAAACATTACCCATATGAATGACAATAAAATTTAAACGAGGTCCGAAAACTTTGTTTTGTTTTTAATTTTAGGTAGATCTTAATATGGCAAATTCAAAAATACTATTGTTGTTATGCTAGGACGCATAGCTTAGGAGAAAAAGCTGTTTAAACATTACCCATATGAATGACAATAAAATTTAAACGAGGTCGGAAAACTTTGTTTTTTTATTTTAGGTAGATCTTAATATTACAAATCCAAAAATACTATTTTCATTATGCTCGGGCGCACCACTTAGGAGAAAAAGCTGTTTAAACATTACCCATATGAATGACAATAAAATTTAAACGAGGTCGAAAAACTTTGTTTTGTTTTTAATTTTAGGTAGACTTTAATATGGCAAATCCAAAAATACTATTTTCATTATGCTAGGACGCATCACTTAGGAGAAAAAGCTGTTTAAACATTACCCATATGAATGACAATAAAATTTAAACGAGGTCGAAAAACTTTGTTTTGTTTTTAATTTTAGGTAGATCTTAATATTGCAAATTCAAAAATACTATTTTCATTGTGCTAGGACGCATAGCTTAGGAGAAAAAGCTGTTTAAACATTACCCATATGAATGATAATAAAATTTAAACGAGGTCGGAAAACTTTGTTTTGTTTTTTATTTTAGGTAGACTTTAATATGGCAAATTCAAAAATACTATATTCATTATGCTAGGGCGCATAGCTTAGGAGAAAAAGCTGTTTAAACATTACCCATATGAATGACAATAAAATTTAAACGAGGTCGGAAAACTTTGTTTGGTTTTTTATTTTAGGTAGATCTTAATATGGCAAATCCAAAAATACTATTTTCATTATGCTAGGACGCATAGCTTAGGAGAAAAAGCTGTTTAAACATTACCCATATGAATGACAATAAAATTTAAACGAGGTCGGACAACTATGTTTTGTTATTTATTTTAGGTAGATCTTAATATGGCAAATTCAAAAATACTATTTTCATTATGCAAGGACGCATAGCTTAGGAGAAAAAGCTGTTTAAACATTACCCATATGAATGACAATAAAATTTAAACGAGGTCCGAAAACTTTGTTTTGTTTTTTATTTTAGGTAGACTTTAATATGGCAAATCCAAAAATACTATTTTCATTATGCTAGAACGCATCACTTAGGAGAAAAAGCTGTTTAAACATTACCCATATGAATGACAATAAAATTTAAACGAGGTCGAAAAACTTTGTTTTGTTTTTAATTTTAGGTAGATCTTAATATTGCAAATTCAAAAATACTATTTTCATTGTGCTAGGACGCATAGCTTAGGAGAAAAAGCTGTTTAAATATTACCCATATGAATGATAATAAAATTTAAACGAGGTCGGAAAACTTTGTTTTGTTTTTTATTTTAGGTAGACTTTAATATGGCAAATTCAAAAATACTATATTCATTATGCTAGGGCGCATAGCTTAGGAGAAAAAGCTGTTTAAACATTACCCATATGAATGACAATAAAATTTAAACGAGGTCGGAAAACTTTGTTTGGTTTTTATTTTAGGTAGATCTTAATATGGCAAATCCAAAAATACTGTTTTCATTATGCTAGGACGCATAGCTTAGGAGAAAAAGCTGTTTAAACATTACCCATATGAATGACAATAAAATTTAAACGAGGTCGGACAACTATGTTTTGTTATTTATTTTAGGTAGATCTTAATATGGCAAATTCAAAAATACTATTTTCATTATGCTAGGACGCATAGCTTAGGAGAAAAAGCTGTTTAAACATTACCCATATGAATGACAATAAAATTTAAACGAGGTCGGAAAACTTTGTTTTGTTTTTTATTTTAGGTAGACTTTAATATGGCAAATTCAAAAATACTATATTCATTATGCTAGGGCGCATAGCTTAGGAGAAAAAGCTGTTTAAACATTACCCATATGAATGACAATAAAATTTAAACGAGGTCGGAAAACTTTGTTTGGTTTTTTATTTTAGGTAGATCTTAATATGGCAAATCCAAAAATACTATTTTCATTATGCTAGGACGCATAGCTTAGGAGAAAAAGCTGTTTAAACATTACCCATATGAATGACAATAAAATTTAAACGAGGTCCGAAAACTTTGTTTTGTTTTTTATTTTAGGTAGATCTTTATATGGCAAATTCAAAAATACTATTTTCATATATACTAGGGCGCATAGCTTAGGAGAAAAAGCTGTTTAAACATTACCCATATGAATGACAATAAAATTTAAACGAGGTCCGAAAACTTTGTTTTGTTTTTTATTTTAGGTAGATCTTAATATGGCAAATTCAAAAATACTATTTTTGTTATGCTAGGACGCATAGCTTAGGAGAAAAAGCTGTTTAAACATTACCCATATGAATGACAATAAAATTTAAACAAGGTCGGAAAACTTTGTTTTTTTATTTTAGGTAGATCTTAATATTACAAATCCAAAAATACTATTTTCATTATGCTCGGGCGCATCACTTAGGAGAAAAAGCTGTTTAAACATTACCCATATGAATGACAATAAAATTTAAACGAGGTCGAAAAACTTTGTTTTGTTTTTAATTTTAGGTAGACTTTAATATGGCAAATCCAAAAATACTATTTTCATTATGCTAGGACGCATCACTTAGGAGAAAAAGCTGTTTAAACATTACCCATATGAATGACAATAAAATTTAAACGAGGTCGAAAAACTTTGTTTTGTTTTTAATTTTAGGTAGATCTTAATATTGCAAATTCAAAAATACTATTTTCATTGTGCTAGGACGCATAGCTTAGGAGAAAAAGCTGTTTAAACATTACCCATATGAATGATAATAAAATTTAAACGAGGTCGGAAAACTTTGTTTTGTTTTTTATTTTAGGTAGACTTTAATATGGCAAATTCAAAAATACTATATTCATTATGCTAGGGCGCATAGCTTAGGAGAAAAAGCTGTTTAAACATTACCCATATGAATGACAATAAAATTTAAACGAGGTCGGAAAACTTTGTTTGGTTTTTTATTTTAGGTAGATCTTAATATGGCAAATCCAAAAATACTATTTGCATTATGCTAGGACGCATAGCTTAGGAGAAAAAGCTGTTTAAACATTACCCATATGAATGACAATAAAATTTAAACGAGGTCGGACAACTATGTTTTGTTATTTATTTTAAGTAGATCTTAATATGGCAAATTCAAAAATACTATTTTCATTATGCTAGGACGCATAGCTTAGGAGAAAAAGCTGTTTAAACATTACCCATATGAATGACAATAAAATTTAAACGAGGTCCGAAAACTTTGTTTTGTTTTTTATTTTAGGTAGATCTTAATATGGCAAATCCAAAAATACTATTTTCATTATTCTAGGACGCATAGCTTAGGAGAAAAAGCTGTTTAAACATTACCCATATGAATGACAATAAAATTTAAACGAGGTCGGAAAACTTTGTTTTGTTTTTTATTTTAAGTAGATCTTAATATGGCAAATTCAAAAATACTATTTTCATTATTCTAGGACGCATAGCTTAGGAGAAAAAGCTGTTTAAACATTACCCATATGAATGACAATAAAATTTAAACGAGGTCGGAAAACTTTGTTTTGTTTTTTATTTTAAGTAGATCTTAATATTGCAAATTCAAAAATACTATTTTCATTGTGCTAGGACGCATAGCTTAGGAGAAAAAGCTGTTTAAACATTACCCATATGAATGATAATAAAATTTAAACGAGGTCGGAAAACTTTGTTTTGTTTTTTATTTTAGGTAGACTTTAATATGGCAAATTCAAAAATACTATATTCATTATGCTAGGGCGCATAGCTTAGGAGAAAAAGCTGTTTAAACATTACCCATATGAATGACAATAAAATTTAAACGAGGTCCGAAAACTTTGTTTTGTTTTTTATTTTAGGTAGATCTTTATATGGCAAATTCAAAAATACTATTTTCATATATACTAGGGCGCATAGCTTAGTAGAAAAAGCTGTTTAAACATTACCCATATGAATGACAATAAAATTTAAACGAGGTCCGAAAACTTTGTTTTGTTTTTTATTTTAGGTAGATCTTAATATGGCAAATTCAAAAATACTATTGTTGTTATGCTAGGACGCATAGCTTAGGAGAAAAAGCTGTTTAAACATTACCCATATGAATGACAATAAAATTTAAACGAGGTCGGAAAACTTTGTTTTTTTATTTTAGGTAGATCTTAATATTACAAATCCAAAAATACTATTTTCATTATGCTCGGGCGCACCACTTAGGAGAAAAAGCTGTTTAAACATTACCCATATGAATGACAATAAAATTTAAACGAGGTCGAAAAACTTTGTTTTGTTTTTAATTTTAGGTAGACTTTAATATGGCAAATCCAAAAATACTATTTTCATTATGCTAGGACGCATCACTTAGGAGAAAAAGCTGTTTAAACATTACCCATATGAATGACAATAAAATTTAAACGAGGTCGAAAAACTTTGTTTTGTTTTTAATTTTAGGTAGATCTTAATATTGCAAATTCAAAAATACTATTTTCATTGTGCTAGGACGCATAGCTTAGGAGAAAAAGCTGTTTAAACATTACCCATATGAATGATAATAAAATTTAAACGAGGTCGGAAAACTTTGTTTTGTTTTTTATTTTAGGTAGACTTTAATATGGCAAATTCAAAAATACTATATTCATTATGCTAGGGCGCATAGCTTAGGAGAAAAAGCTGTTTAAACATTACCCATATGAATGACAATAAAATTTAAACGAGGTCGGAAAACTTTGTTTGGTTTTTTATTTTAGGTAGATCTTAATATGGCAAATCCAAAAATACTATTTTCATTATGCTAGGACGCATAGCTTAGGAGAAAAAGCTGTTTAAACATTACCCATATGAATGACAATAAAATTTAAACGAGGTCGGACAACTATGTTTTGTTATTTATTTTAGGTAGATCTTAATATGGCAAATTCAAAAATACTATTTTCATTATGCAAGGACGCATAGCTTAGGAGAAAAAGCTGTTTAAACATTACCCATATGAATGACAATAAAATTTAAACGAGGTCCGAAAACTTTGTTTTGTTTTTTATTTTAGGTAGATCTTAATATGGCAAATCCAAAAATACTATTTTCATTATTCTAGGACGCATAGCTTAGGAGAAAAAGCTGTTTAAACATTACCCATATGAATGACAATAAAATTTAAACGAGGTCGGAAAACTTTGTTTTGTTTTTTATTTTAAGTAGATCTTAATATGGCAAATTCAAAAATACTATTTTCATTATTCTAGGACGCATAGCTTAGGAGAAAAAGCTGTTTAAACATTACCCATATGAATGACAATAAAATTTAAACGAGGTCGGACAACTTGGTTTTGTTAGTTATTTTAGGTAGATCTTAATATGCCAAATTCAAAAATACTATTTTCATTATGCTAGGACGCATAGCTTAGGAGAAAAAGCTGTTTAAACATTACCCATATGAATGACAATAAAATTTAAACGAGGTCCGAAAACTTTGTTTTGTTTTTTATTTTAGGTAGATCTTAATATGGCAAATTCAAAAATACTATTGTTGTTATGCTAGGACGCATAGCTTAGGAGAAAAAGCTGTTTAAACATTACCCATATGAATGACAATAAAATTTAAACGAGGTCGGAAAACTTTGTTTTTTTATTTTAGGTAGATCTTAATATTACAAATCCAAAAATACTATTTTCATTATGCTCGGGCGCACCACTTAGGAGAAAAAGCTGTTTAAACATTACCCATATGAATGACAATAAAATTTAAACGAGGTCGAAAAACTTTGTTTTGTTTTTAATTTTAGGTAGACTTTAATATGGCAAATCCAAAAATACTATTTTCATTATGCTAGGACGCATCACTTAGGAGAAAAAGCTGTTTAAACATTACCCATATGAATGACAATAAAATTTAAACGAGGTCGAAAAACTTTGTTTTGTTTTTAATTTTAGGTAGATCTTAATATTGCAAATTCAAAAATACTATTTTCATTGTGCTAGGACGCATAGCTTAGGAGAAAAAGCTGTTTAAACATTACCCATATGAATGATAATAAAATTTAAACGAGGTCGGAAAACTTTGTTTTGTTTTTTATTTTAGGTAGACTTTAATATGGCAAATTCAAAAATACTATATTCATTATGCTAGGGCGCATAGCTTAGGAGAAAAAGCTGTTTAAACATTACCCATATGAATGACAATAAAATTTAAACGAGGTCGGAAAACTTTGTTTGGTTTTTTATTTTAGGTAGATCTTAATATGGCAAATCCAAAAATACTATTTTCATTATGCTAGGACGCATAGCTTAGGAGAAAAAGCTGTTTAAACATTACCCATATGAATGACAATAAAATTTAAACGAGGTCGGACAACTATGTTTTGTTATTTATTTTAGGTAGATCTTAATATGGCAAATTCAAAAATACTATTTTCATTATGCAAGGACGCATAGCTTAGGAGAAAAAGCTGTTTAAACATTACCCATATGAATGACAATAAAATTTAAACGAGGTCCGAAAACTTTGTTTTGTTTTTTATTTTAGGTAGATCTTAATATGGCAAATCCAAAAATACTATTTTCATTATTCTAGGACGCATAGCTTAGGAGAAAAAGCTGTTTAAACATTACCCATATGAATGACAATAAAATTTAAACGAGGTCGGAAAACTTTGTTTTGTTTTTTATTTTAAGTAGATCTTAATATGGCAAATTCAAAAATACTATTTTCATTATTCTAGGACGCATAGCTTAGGAGAAAAAGCTGTTTAAACATTACCCATATGAATGACAATAAAATTTAAACGAGGTCGGACAACTTGGTTTTGTTAGTTATTTTAGGTAGATCTTAATATGCCAAATTCAAAAATACTATTTTCATTATGCTAGGACGCATAGCTTAGGAGAAAAAGCTGTTTAAACATTACCCATATGAATGACAATAAAATTTAAACGAGGTCCGAAAACTTTGTTTTGTTTTTTATTTTAGGTAGATCTTAATATGGCAAATCCAAAAATACTATTTTCATTATTCAAGGACGCATAGCTTAGGAGAAAAAAATGTTTAAACATTACCCATATGAATGACAATTAAATTTAAACGAGGTCGGAAAACTTTGTTTTGTTTTTTATTTTAAGTAGATCTTAATATGGCAAATTCAAAAATACTATTTCTATTATTCTAGGACGCATAGCTTAGGAGAAAAAGCTGTTTAAACATTACCCATATGAATGACAATAAAATTTAAATGAGGTCGGACAACTTTGTTTTGTAAGTTATTTTAGTTAGATCTTAATATGCCAAATTCAAAAATACTATTTTCATTATGCTAGGACGCATAGCTTAGGAGAAAAAGCTGTTTAAACATTACCCATATGAATGACAATAAAATTTAAACGAGGTCGGAAAACTTTGTTTTACTTTTTATTTTAAGTAGATCTTAATATGGCAAATTCAAAAATACTATTTTCATTATTCTAGGACGCATAGCTTAGGAGAAAAAGCTGTTTAAACATTACCCATATGAATGACAATAAAATTTAAACGAGGTCGGACAACTATGTTTTGTTATTTATTTTAGGTAGATCTTAATATGGCAAATTCAAAAATACTATTTTCATTATGCTAGGACGCATAGCTTAGGAGAAAAAGCTGTTTAAACATTACCCATATGAATGACAATAAAATTTAAACGAGGTCCGAAAACTTTGTTTTGTTTTTTATTTTAGGTAGATCTTAATATGGCAAATCCAAAAATACTATTTTCATTATTCTAGGACGCATAGCTTAGGAGAAAAAGCTGTTTAAACATTACCCATATGAATGACAATAAAATTTAAACGAGGTCGGAAAACTTTGTTTTGTTTTTTATTTTAAGTAGATCTTAATATGGCAAATTCAAAAATACTATTTTCATTATTCTAGGACGCATAGCTTAGGAGAAAAAGCTGTTTAAACATTACCCATATGAATGACAATAAAATTTAAACGAGGTCGGAAAACTTTGTTTTGTTTTTTATTTTAAGTAGATCTTAATATTGCAAATTCAAAAATACTATTTTCATTGTGCTAGGACGCATAGCTTAGGAGAAAAAGCTGTTTAAACATTACCCATATGAATGATAATAAAATTTAAACGAGGTCGGAAAACTTTGTTTTGTTTTTTATTTTAGGTAGACTTTAATATGGCAAATTCAAAAATACTATATTCATTATGCTAGGGCGCATAGCTTAGGAGAAAAAGCTGTTTAAACATTACCCATATGAATGACAATAAAATTTAAACGAGGTCCGAAAACTTTGTTTTGTTTTTTATTTTAGGTAGATCTTTATATGGCAAATTCAAAAATACTATTTTCATATATACTAGGGCGCATAGCTTAGGAGAAAAAGCTGTTTAAACATTACCCATATGAATGACAATAAAATTTAAACGAGGTCCGAAAACTTTGTTTTGTTTTTTATTTTAGGTAGATCTTAATATGGCAAATTCAAAAATACTATTGTTGTTATGCTAGGACGCATAGCTTAGGAGAAAAAGCTGTTTAAACATTACCCATATGAATGACAATAAAATTTAAACGAGGTCGGAAAACTTTGTTTTTTTATTTTAGGTAGATCTTAATATTACAAATCCAAAAATACTATTTTCATTATGCTCGGGCGCACCACTTAGGAGAAAAAGCTGTTTAAACATTACC
Organism: Tipula confusa; assembly: GCA_963556175.1. NCBI lineage: Eukaryota > Metazoa > Arthropoda > Insecta > Diptera > Tipulidae > Tipula > Tipula confusa. The sequence continues at coordinate 120,515,385 of OY744476.1, forward strand.
CATATGAATGACAATAAAATTTAAACGAGGTCGAAAAACTTTGTTTTGTTTTTAATTTTAGGTAGACTTTAATATGGCAAATCCAAAAATACTATTTTCATTATGCTAGGACGCATCACTTAGGAGAAAAAGCTGTTTAAACATTACCCATATGAATGACAATAAAATTTAAACGAGGTCGAAAAACTTTGTTTTGTTTTTAATTTTAGGTAGATCTTAATATTGCAAATTCAAAAATACTATTTTCATTGTGCTAGGACGCATAGCTTAGGAGAAAAAGCTGTTTAAACATTACCCATATGAATGATAATAAAATTTAAACGAGGTCGGAAAACTTTGTTTTGTTTTTTATTTTAGGTAGACTTTAATATGGCAAATTCAAAAATACTATATTCATTATGCTAGGGCGCATAGCTTAGGAGAAAAAGCTGTTTAAACATTACCCATATGAATGACAATAAAATTTAAACGAGGTCGGAAAACTTTGTTTGGTTTTTTATTTTAGGTAGATCTTAATATGGCAAATCCAAAAATACTATTTTCATTATGCTAGGACGCATAGCTTAGGAGAAAAAGCTGTTTAAACATTACCCATATGAATGACAATAAAATTTAAACGAGGTCGGACAACTATGTTTTGTTATTTATTTTAGGTAGATCTTAATATGGCAAATTCAAAAATACTATTTTCATTATGCAAGGACGCATAGCTTAGGAGAAAAAGCTGTTTAAACATTACCCATATGAATGACAATAAAATTTAAACGAGGTCCGAAAACTTTGTTTTGTTTTTTATTTTAGGTAGATCTTAATATGGCAAATCCAAAAATACTATTTTCATTATTCTAGGACGCATAGCTTAGGAGAAAAAGCTGTTTAAACATTACCCATATGAATGACAATAAAATTTAAACGAGGTCGGAAAACTTTGTTTTGTTTTTTATTTTAAGTAGATCTTAATATGGCAAATTCAAAAATACTATTTTCATTATTCTAGGACGCATAGCTTAGGAGAAAAAGCTGTTTAAACATTACCCATATGAATGACAATAAAATTTAAACGAGGTCGGACAACTTTGTTTTGTTAGTTATTTTAGGTAGATCTTAATATGCCAAATTCAAAAATACTATTTTCATTATGCTAGGACGCATAGCTTAGGAGAAAAAGCTGTTTAAACATTACCCATATGAATGACAATAAAATTTAAACGAGGTCCGAAAACTTTGTTTTGTTTTTTATTTTAGGTAGATCTTAATATGGCAAATCCAAAAATACTATTTTCATTATTCAAGGACGCATAGCTTAGGAGAAAAAAATGTTTAAACATTACCCATATGAATGACAATTAAATTTAAACGAGGTCGGAAAACTTTGTTTTGTTTTTTATTTTAAGTAGATCTTAATATGGCAAATTCAAAAATACTATTTCTATTATTCTAGGACGCATAGCTTAGGAGAAAAAGCTGTTTAAACATTACCCATATGAATGACAATAAAATTTAAATGAGGTCGGACAACTTTGTTTTGTAAGTTATTTTAGTTAGATCTTAATATGCCAAATTCAAAAATACTATTTTCATTATGCTAGGACGCATAGCTTAGGAGAAAAAGCTGTTTAAACATTACCCATATGAATGACAATAAAATTTAAACGAGGTCGGAAAACTTTGTTTTACTTTTTATTTTAAGTAGATCTTAATATGGCAAATTCAAAAATACTATTTTCATTATTCTAGGACGCATAGCTTAGGAGAAAAAGCTGTTTAAACATTACCCATATGAATGACAATAAAATTTAAACGAGGTCGGACAACTTTGTTTTGTTAGTTATTTTAGGTAGATCTTAATATGCCAAATTCAAAAATACTATTTTCATTATGCTAGGACGCATAGCTTAGGAGAAAAAGCTGTTTAAACATTACCCATATGAATGACAATAAAATTTAAACGAGGTCGGAAAACTTTGTTTTGTTTTTTATTTTAGGTAGATCTTAATATTACAAATCCAAAAATACTATTTTCATTATGCTCGGGCGCATCACTTAGGAGAAAAAGCTGTTTAAACATTACCCATATGAATGACAATAAAATTTAAACGAGGTCGAAAAACTTTGTTTTGTTTTTAATTTTAGGTAGACTTTAATATGGCAAATCTAAAAATACTATTTTCATTATGCTAGGGCGCATCACTTAGGAGAAAAAGCTGTTTAAACATTACCCATATGAATGACAATAAAATTTTAACGAGGTCGAAAAACTTTGTTTTGTTTTTAGTTTTAGGTAGATCTTAATATGGCAAATTCAAAAATACTATTTTCATTATGCTAGGACGCATAGCTTAGGAGAAAAAGCTGTTTAAACATTACCCATATGAATGACAATAAAATTTAAACGAGGTCCGAAAACTTTGTTTTGTTTTTTATTTTAGGTAGGTCTTAATATGGCAAATTCAAAAATACTATTTTTGTTATGCTAGGACGCATAGCTTAGGAGAAAAAGCTGTTTAAACATTACCCATATGAATGACAATAAAATTTAAACGAGGTCGGAAAACTTTGTTTTGTTTTTAATTTTAGGTAGACTTTAATATGGCAAATCCAAAAATACTATTTTCATTATGCTAGAACGCATCACTTAGGAGAAAAAGCTGTTTAAACATTACCCATATGAATGACAATAAAATTTAAACGAGGTCGAAAAACTTTGTTTTGTTTTTAATTTTAGGTAGATCTTAATATTGCAAATTCAAAAATACTATTTTCATTGTGCTAGGACGCATAGCTTAGGAGAAAAAGCTGTTTAAATATTACCCATATGAATGATAATAAAATTTAAACGAGGTCGGAAAACTTTGTTTTGTTTTTTATTTTAGGTAGACTTTAATATGGCAAATTCAAAAATACTATATTCATTATGCTAGGGCGCATAGCTTAGGAGAAAAAGCTGTTTAAACATTACCCATATGAATGACAATAAAATTTAAACGAGGTCGGAAAACTTTGTTTGGTTTTTATTTTAGGTAGATCTTAATATGGCAAATCCAAAAATACTGTTTTCATTATGCTAGGACGCATAGCTTAGGAGAAAAAGCTGTTTAAACATTACCCATATGAATGACAATAAAATTTAAACGAGGTCGGACAACTATGTTTTGTTATTTATTTTAGGTAGATCTTAATATGGCAAATTCAAAAATACTATTTTCATTATGCTAGGACGCATAGCTTAGGAGAAAAAGCTGTTTAAACATTACCCATATGAATGACAATAAAATTTAAACGAGGTCGGAAAACTTTGTTTTGTTTTTTATTTTAGGTAGACTTTAATATGGCAAATTCAAAAATACTATATTCATTATGCTAGGGCGCATAGCTTAGGAGAAAAAGCTGTTTAAACATTACCCATATGAATGACAATAAAATTTAAACGAGGTCGGAAAACTTTGTTTGGTTTTTTATTTTAGGTAGATCTTAATATGGCAAATCCAAAAATACTATTTTCATTATGCTAGGACGCATAGCTTAGGAGAAAAAGCTGTTTAAACATTACCCATATGAATGACAATAAAATTTAAACGAGGTCCGAAAACTTTGTTTTGTTTTTTATTTTAGGTAGATCTTTATATGGCAAATTCAAAAATACTATTTTCATATATACTAGGGCGCATAGCTTAGGAGAAAAAGCTGTTTAAACATTACCCATATGAATGACAATAAAATTTAAACGAGGTCCGAAAACTTTGTTTTGTTTTTTATTTTAGGTAGATCTTAATATGGCAAATTCAAAAATACTATTTTTGTTATGCTAGGACGCATAGCTTAGGAGAAAAAGCTGTTTAAACATTACCCATATGAATGACAATAAAATTTAAACAAGGTCGGAAAACTTTGTTTTTTTTATTTTAGGTAGATCTTAATATTACAAATCCAAAAATACTATTTTCATTATGCTCGGGCGCATCACTTAGGAGAAAAAGCTGTTTAAACATTACCCATATGAATGACAATAAAATTTAAACGAGGTCGAAAAACTTTGTTTTGTTTTTAATTTTAGGTAGACTTTAATATGGCAAATCCAAAAATACTATTTTCATTATGCTAGGACGCATCACTTAGGAGAAAAAGCTGTTTAAACATTACCCATATGAATGACAATAAAATTTAAACGAGGTCGAAAAACTTTGTTTTGTTTTTAATTTTAGGTAGATCTTAATATTGCAAATTCAAAAATACTATTTTCATTGTGCTAGGACGCATAGCTTAGGAGAAAAAGCTGTTTAAACATTACCCATATGAATGACAATAAAATTTAAACGAGGTCCGAAAACTTTGTTTTGTTTTTTATTTTAGGTAGATCTTAATATGGCAAATTCAAAAATACTATTTTCATTGTGCTAGGACGCATAGCTTAGGAGAAAAACTTGTTTAAACATTACCCATATGAATGACAATAAAATTTAAACGAGGTCGAAAAACTTTGTTTTGTTTTTAATTTTAGGTAGGTCTTAATATGGCAAATTCAAAAATACTATTTTCATTATGCTAGGACGCATAGATAAGGAGAAAAAGCTGTTTAAACATTACCCATATGAATGACAATAAAATTTAAACGAGGTCGGACAAGTTTGTTTTATGCTAGGACGCATAGCTTAGGAGAAAAAACTGTTTAAACATTACCCATATGAATGACAATAAAATTTAAACGAGGTCGGAAAACTTTGTTTTGTTAGTTATTTTAGGTAGATCTTTATATGGCAAATTCAAAAATACTATTTTCATATATACTAGGGCGCATAGCTTAGGAGAAAAAGCTGTTTAAACATTACCCATATGAATGACAATAAAATTTAAACGAGGTCCGAAAACTTTGTTTTGTTTTTTATTTTAGGTAGATCTTAATATGGCAAATTCAAAAATACTATTTTTGTTATGCTAGGACGCATAGCTTAGGAGAAAAAGCTGTTTAAACATTACCCATATGAATGACAATAAAATTTAAACGAGGTCGGAAAACTTTGTTTTGTTTTTAATTTTAGGTAGACTTTAATATGGCAAATCCAAAAATACTATTTTCATTATGCTAGAACGCATCACTTAGGAGAAAAAGCTGTTTAAACATTACCCATATGAATGACAATAAAATTTAAACGAGGTCGAAAAACTTTGTTTTGTTTTTAATTTTAGGTAGATCTTAATATTTCAAATTCAAAAATACTATTTTCATTGTGCTAGGACGCATAGCTTAGGAGAAAAAGCTGTTTAAATATTACCCATATGAATGATAATAAAATTTAAACGAGGTCGGAAAACTTTGTTTTGTTTTTTATTTTAGGTAGACTTTAATATGGCAAATTCAAAAATACTATATTCATTATGCTAGGGCGCATAGCTTAGGAGAAAAAGCTGTTTAAACATTACCCATATGAATGACAATAAAATTTAAACGAGGTCGGAAAACTTTGTTTGGTTTTTATTTTAGGTAGATCTTAATATGGCAAATCCAAAAATACTGTTTTCATTATGCTAGGACGCATAGCTTAGGAGAAAAAGCTGTTTAAACATTACCCATATGAATGACAATAAAATTTAAACGAGGTCGGACAACTATGTTTTGTTATTTATTTTAGGTAGATCTTAATATGGCAAATTCAAAAATACTATTTTCATTATGCTAGGACGCATAGCTTAGGAGAAAAAGCTGTTTAAACATTACCCATATGAATGACAATAAAATTTAAACGAGGTCCGAAAACTTTGTTTTGTTTTTTATTTTAGGTAGATCTTAATATGGCAAATCCAAAAATACTATTTTCATTATTCTAGGACGCATAGCTTAGGAGAAAAAGCTGTTTAAACATTACCCATATGAATGACAATAAAATTTAAACGAGGTCGGAAAACTTTGTTTTGTTTTTTATTTTAAGTAGACCTTAATATGGCAAATTCAAAAATACTATTTTCATTATTCTAGGACGCATAGCTTAGGAGAAAAAGCTGTTTAAACATTACCCATATGAATGACAATAAAATTTAAACGAGGTCGGACAACTTTGTTTTGTTAGTTATTTTAGGTAGATCTTAATATGCCAAATTCAAAAATACTATTTTCATTATGCTAGGACGCATAGCTTAGGAGAAAAAGCTGTTTAAACATTACCCATATGAATGACAATAAAATTTAAACGAGGTCCGAAAACTTTGTTTTGTTTTTTATTTTAGGTAGATCTTAATATGGCAAATCCAAAAATACTATTTTCATTATTCTAGGACGCATAGCTTAGGAGAAAAAAATGTTTAAACATTACCCATATGAATGACAATTAAATTTAAACGAGGTCGGAAAACTTTGTTTTGTTTTTTATTTTAAGTAGACCTTAATATGGCAAATTCAAAAATACTATTTTCATTATTCTAGGACGCATAGCTTAGGAGAAAAAGCTTTTTAAACATTACCCATATGAATGACAATAAAATTTAAATGAGGTCGGACAACTTTGTTTTGTTAGTTATTTTAGTTAGATCTTAATATGCCAAATTCAAAAATACTATTTTCATTATGCTAGGACGCATAGCTTAGGAGAAAAAGCTGTTTAAACATTACCCATATGAATGACAATAAAATTTAAACGAGGTCGGAAAACTTTGTTTTGCTTTTTATTTTAAGTAGATCTTAATATGGCAAATTCAAAAATACTATTTTCATTATTCTAGGACGCATAGCTTAGGAGAAAAAGCTGTTTAAACATTACCCATATGAATGACAATAAAATTTAAACGAGGTCGGACAACTTTGTTTTGTTAGTTATTTTAGGTAGATCTTAATATGCCAAATTCAAAAATACTATTTTCATTATGCTAGGACGCATAGCTTAGGAGAAAAAGCTGTTTAAACATTACCCATATGAATGACAATAAAATTTAAACGAGGTCCGAAAACTTTGTTTTGTTTTTTATTTTAGGTAGATCTTAATATGGCAAATTCAAAAATACTATTTTCAATATGCTAGGGCGCATAGCTTAGGAGAAAAAGCTGTTTAAACATTACCCATATGAATGACAATAAAATTTAAACGAGGTCCGAAAACTTTGTTTTGTTTTTTATTTTAGGTAGATCTTAATATGGCAAATTCAAAAATTTTATTTTTGTTATGCTAGGACGCATAGCTTAGGAGAAAAAGCTGTTTAAACATTACCCATATGAATGACAATAAAATTTAAACGAGGTCAGAAAACTTTGTTTTGTTTTTTATTTTAGGTAGATCTTAATATTACAAATCCAAAAATACTATTTTCATTATGCTCGGGCGCATCACTTAGGAGAAAAAGCTGTTTAAACATTACCCATATGAATGACAATAAAATTTAAACGAGGTCGAAAAACTTTGTTTTGTTTTTAATTTTAGGTAGACTTTAATATGGCAAATCCAAAAATACTATTTTCATTATGCTAGGGCGCATCACTTAGGAGAAAAAGCTGTTTAAACATTACCCATATGAATGACAATATAATTTTAACGAGGTCGAAAAACTTTGTTTTGTTTTTAATTTTAGGTAGATCTTAATATGGCAAATTCAAAAATACTATTTTCATTATGCTAGGACGCATAGCTTAGGAGAAAAAGCTGTTTAAACATTACCCATATGAATGACAATAAAATTTAAACGAGGTCCGAAAACTTTGTTTTGTTTTTTATTTTAGGTAGATCTTAATATGGCAAATTCAAAAATACTATTTTCATTGTGCTAGGACGCATAGCTTAGGAGAAAAACTTGTTTAAACATTACCCATATGAATGACAATAAAATTTAAACGAGGTCGGAAAACTTTGTTTTGTTTTTAATTTTAGGTAGATCTTAATATGGCAAATTCAAAAATACTATTTTCATTATTGTAGGACGCATAGCTTAGGAGAAAAAGCTGTTTAAACATTACCCATATGAATGACAATAAAATTTAAACGAGGTCGGAAAACTTTGTTTTGTTTTTTATTTTAAGTAGATCTTAATATGGCAAATTCAAAAATACTGTTTTCATTGTGCTAGGACGCATAGCTTAGGAGAAAAAGCTGTTTAAACATTACCCATATGAATGATAATAAAATTTAAACGAGGTCGGACAACTTTGTTTTGTTAGTTATTTTAGGTAGATCTTAAAATGGCAAATTCAAAAATACTATTTTCATTATGCTAGGACGCATAGCTTAGGAGAAAAAGCTGTTTAAACATTACCCATATGAATGACAATAAAATTTAAACGAGGTCCGAAAACTTTGTTTTGTTTTTTATTTTAGGTAGATCTTAATATGGCAAATCCAAAAATACTATTTTCATTATTCTAGGACGCATAGCTTAGGAGAAAAAGCTGTTTAAACATATGAATGACAATAAAATTTAAACGAGGTCGAAAAACTTTGTTTTGTTTTTAATTTTAGGTAGACTTTAATATGGCAAATCCAAAAATACTATTTTCATTATGCTAGGGCGCATCACTAAGAAGAAAAAGCTGTTTAAACATTACCCATATGAATGACAATAAAATTTAAACGAGGTCCGAAAACTTTGTTTTGTTTTTTATTTTAGGTAGATCTTAATATGGCAAATTCAAAAATACTATTTTCATTATGCTAGGACGCATAGCTTAGGAGAAAAAGCTGTTTAAACATTACCCATATGAATGACAATAAAATTTAAACGAGGTCCGAAAACTTTGTTTTGTTTTTTATTTTAGGTAGATCTTAATATGGCAAATCCAAAAATACTATTTTCATTATTCTAGGACGCATAGCTTAGGAGAAAAAGCTGTTTAAACATATGAATGACAATAAAATTTAAACGAGGTCGAAAAACTTTTTTTTGTTTTTAATTTTAGGTAGACTTTAATATGGCAAATCCAAAAATACTATTTTCATTAGGCTAGGGCGCATCACTTAGGAGAAAAAGCTGTTTAAACATTACCCATATGAATGACAATAAAATTTAAACGAGGTCGGAAAACTTTGTTTTGTTTTTTATTTTAGGTAGATCTTAATATTACAAATCCAAAAATACTATTTTCATTATGCTCGGGCGCATCACTTAGGAGAAAAAGCTGTTTAAACATTACCCATATGAATGACAATAAAATTTAAACGAGGTCGAAAAACTTTGTTTTGTTTTTAATTTTAGGTAGATCTTAATATGGCAAATTCAAAAATACTATTTTCATTATGCTAGGACGCATAGCTTAGGAGAAAAAGCTGTTTAAACATTACCCATATGAATGACAATAAAATTTAAACGAGGTCCGAAAACTTTGTTTTGTTTTTAATTTTAGGTAGATCTTAATATGGCAAATTCAAAAATACTATTTTCATTATTGTAGGATGCATAGCTTAGGAGAAAAAGCTGTTTAAACATTACCCATATGAATGACAATAAAATTTAAACGAGGTCGGAAAACTTTGTTTTGTTTTTTATTTTAAGTAGATCTTAATATGGCAAATTCAAAAATACTGTTTTCATTGTGCTAGGACGCATAGCTTAGGAGAAAAAGCTGTTTAAACATTACCCATATGAATGATAATAAAATTTAAACGAGGTCGGACAACTTTGTTTTGTTAGTTATTTTAGGTAGATCTTAAAATGGCAAATTCAAAAATACTATTTTCATTATGCTAGGACGCATAGCTTAGGAGAAAAAGCTGTTTAAACATTACCCATATGAATGACAATAAAATTTAAACGAGGTCCGAAAACTTTGTTTTGTTTTTTATTTTAGGTAGATCTTAATATGGCAAATCCAAAAATACTATTTTCATTATTCTAGGACGCATAGCTTAGGAGAAAAAGCTGTTTAAACATATGAATGACAATAAAATTTAAACGAGGTCGAAAAACTTTGTTTTGTTTTTAATTTTAGGTAGACTTTAATATGGCAAATCCAAAAATACTATTTTCATTATGCTAGGGCGCATCACTAAGAAGAAAAAGCTGTTTAAACATTACCCATATGAATGACAATAAAATTTAAACGAGGTCCGAAAACTTTGTTTTGTTTTTTATTTTAGGTAGATCTTAATATGGCAAATTCAAAAATACTATTTTCATTATGCTAGGACGCATAGCTTAGGAGAAAAAGCTGTTTAAACATTACCCATATGAATGACAATAAAATTTAAACGAGGTCCGAAAACTTTGTTTTGTTTTTTATTTTAGGTAGATCTTAATATGGCAAATCCAAAAATACTATTTTCATTATTCTAGGACGCATAGCTTAGGAGAAAAAGCTGTTTAAACATATGAATGACAATAAAATTTAAACGAGGTCGAAAAACTTTTTTTTGTTTTTAATTTTAGGTAGACTTTAATATGGCAAATCCAAAAATACTATTTTCATTAGGCTAGGGCGCATCACTTAGGAGAAAAAGCTGTTTAAACATTACCCATATGAATGACAATAAAATTTAAACGAGGTCGGAAAACTTTGTTTTGTTTTTTATTTTAGGTAGATCTTAATATTACAAATCCAAAAATACTATTTTCATTATGCTCGGGCGCATCACTTAGGAGAAAAAGCTGTTTAAACATTACCCATATGAATGACAATAAAATTTAAACGAGGTCGAAAAACTTTGTTTTGTTTTTAATTTTAGGTAGATCTTAATATGGCAAATTCAAAAATACTATTTTCATTATTGTAGGACGCATAGCTTAGGAGAAAAAGCTGTTTAAACATTACCCATATGAATGACAATAAAATTTAAACGAGGTCGGAAAACTTTGTTTTGTTTTTTATTTTAAGTAGATCTTAATATGGCAAATTCAAAAATACTGTTTTCATTGTGCTAGGACGCATAGCTTAGGAGAAAAAGCTGTTTAAACATTACCCATATGAATGATAATAAAATTTAAACGAGGTCGGACAACTTTGTTTTGTTAGTTATTTTAGGTAGATCTTAATATGGCAAATTCAAAAATACTATTTTCATTATGCTAGGACGCATAGCTTAGGAGAAAAAGCTGTTTAAACATTACCCATATGAATGACAATAAAATTTAAACGAGGTCCGAAAACTTTGTTTTGTTTTTTATTTTAGGTAGATCTTAATATGGCAAATCCAAAAATACTATTTTCATTATTCTAGGACGCATAGCTTAGGAGAAAAAGCTGTTTAAACATATGAATGACAATAAAATTTAAACGAGGTCGAAAAACTTTGTTTTGTTTTTAATTTTAGGTAGACTTTAATATGGCAAATCCAAAAATACTATTTTCATTATGCTAGGGCGCATCACTAAGAAGAAAAAGCTGTTTAAACATTACCCATATGAATGACAATAAAATTTAAACGAGGTCCGAAAACTTTGTTTTGTTTTTTATTTTAGGTAGATCTTAATATGGCAAATTCAAAAATACTATTTTCATTATGCTAGGACGCATAGCTTAGGAGAAAAAGCTGTTTAAACATTACCCATATGAATGACAATAAAATTTAAACGAGGTCCGAAAACTTTGTTTTGTTTTTTATTTTAGGTAGATCTTAATATGGCAAATCCAAAAATACTATTTTCATTATTCTAGGACGCATAGCTTAGGAGAAAAAGCTGTTTAAACATATGAATGACAATAAAATTTAAACGAGGTCGAAAAACTTTTTTTTGTTTTTAATTTTAGGTAGACTTTAATATGGCAAATCCAAAAATACTATTTTCATTATGCTAGGGCGCATCACTAAGAAGAAAAAGCTGTTTAAACATTACCCATATGAATGACAATAAAATTTAAACGAGGTCGAAAAACTTTGTTTTGTTTTTTGTTTTAGGTAGATCTTAATATGGCAAATTCAAAAATACTATTTTCATTATGCTAGGACGCATAGCTTAGGAGAAAAAGCTGTTTAAACATTACCCATATGAATGACAATAAAATTTAAACGAGGTCCGAAAACTTTGTTTTGTTTTTTTATTTTGGTAGATCTTAATATGGCAAATCCAAAAATACTATTTTCATTATTCTAGGACGCATAGCTTAGGAGAAAAAGCTGTTTAAACATATGAATGACAATAAAATTTAAACGAGGTCGAAAAACTTTTTTTTGTTTTTAATTTTAGGTAGACTTTAATATGGCAAATCCAAAAATACTATTTTCATTATGCTAGGACGCATAGCTTAGGAGAAAAAGCTGTTTAAACATTACCCATATGAATGACAATAAAATTTAAACGAGGTCCGAAAACTTTGTTTTGTTTTTTATTTTAGGTAGATCTTAATATGGCAAATTCAAAAATACTATTTTCATTGTGCTAGGACGCATAGCTTAGGAGAAAAACTTGTTTAAACATTACCCATATGAATGACAATAAAATTTAAACGAGGTCGGAAAACTTTGTTTTGTTTTTAATTTTAGGTAGATCTTAATATGGCAAATTCAAAAATACTATTTTCATTATTCTAGGACGCATAGCTTAGGAGAAAAAGCTGTTTAAACATATGAATGACAATAAAATTTAAACGAGGTCGAAAAACTTTTTTTTGTTTTTAATTTTAGGTAGACTTTAATATGGCAAATCCAAAAATACTATTTTCATTATGCTAGGGCGCATCACTAAGAAGAAAAAGCTGTTTAAACATTACCCATATGAATGACAATAAAATTTAAACGAGGTCGAAAAACTTTGTTTTGTTTTTTGTTTTAGGTAGATCTTAATATGGCAAATTCAAAAATACTATTTTCATTATGCTAGGACGCATAGCTTAGGAGAAAAAGCTGTTTAAACATTACCCATATGAATGACAATAAAATTTAAACGAGGTCCGAAAACTTTGTTTTGTTTTTTATTTTAGGTAGATCTTAATATAACAAATCCAAAAATACTATTTTCATTATTCTAGGACGCATAGCTTAGGAGAAAAAGCTGTTTAAACATATGAATTACAATAAAATTTAAACGAGGTCGAAAAACTTTTTTTTGTTTTTAATTTTAGGTAGACTTTAATATGGCAAATCCAAAAATACTATTTTCATTATGCTAGGACGCATAGCTTAGGAGAAAAAGCTGTTTAAACATTACCCATATGAATGACAATAAAATTTAAACGAGGTCCGAAAACTTTGTTTTGTTTTTTATTTTAGGTAGATCTTAATATGGCAAATTCAAAAATACTATTTTCATTGTGCTAGGACGCATAGCTTAGGAGAAAAACTTGTTTAAACATTACCCATATGAATGACAATAAAATTTAAACGAGGTCGGAAAACTTTGTTTTGTTTTTAATTTTAGGTAGATCTTAATATGGCAAATTCAAAAATACTATTTTCATTATTGTAGGACGCATAGCTTAGGAGAAAAAGCTGTTTAAACATTACCCATATGAATGACAATAAAATTTAAACGAGGTCGGAAAACTTTGTTTTGTTTTTTATTTTAAGTAGATCTTAATATGGCAAATTCAAAAATACTGTTTTCATTGTGCTAGGACGCATAGCTTAGGAGAAAAAGCTGTTTAAACATTACCCATATGAATGATAATAAAATTTAAACGAGGTCGGACAACTTTGTTTTGTTAGTTATTTTAGGTAGATCTTAATATGGCAAATTCAAAAATACTATTTTCATTATGCTAGGACGCATAGCTTAGGAGAAAAAGCTGTTTAAACATTACCCATATGAATGACAATAAAATTTAAACGAGGTCCGAAAACTTTGTTTTGTTTTTTATTTTAGGTAGATCTTAATATGGCAAATCCAAAAATACTATTTTCATTATTCTAGGACGCATAGCTTAGGAGAAAAAGCTGTTTAAACATATGAATGACAATAAAATTTAAACGAGGTCGAAAAACTTTGTTTTGTTTTTAATTTTAGGTAGACTTTAATATGGCAAATCCAAAAATACTATTTTCATTATGCTAGGGCGCATCACTAAGAAGAAAAAGCTGTTTAAACATTACCCATATGAATGACAATAAAATTTAAACGAGGTCCGAAAACTTTGTTTTGTTTTTTATTTTAAGAAGATCTTAATATGGCAAATTCAAAAATACTATTTTTATTGTGCTAGGACGCATAGCTTAGGAGAAAAAGCTGTTTAAACATTACCCATATGAATGATAATAAAATTTAAACGAGGTCGGAAAACTTTGTTTTGTTTTTTATTTTAGGTAGATCTTAATATGGCAAATTCAAAAATACTATTTTCATTATGCTAGGACGCATAGCTTAGGAGAAAAAGCTGTTTAAACATTACCCATATGAATGACAATAAAATTTAAACGAGGTCCGAAAACTTTGTTTTGTTTTTTATTTTAGGTAGATCTTAATATGGCAAATCCAAAAATACTATTTTCATTATTCTAGGACGCATAGCTTAGGAGAAAAAGCTGTTTAAACATATGAATGACAATAAAATTTAAACGAGGTCGAAAAACTTTTTTTTGTTTTTAATTTTAGGTAGACTTTAATATGGCAAATCCAAAAATACTATTTTCATTATGCTAGGGCGCATCACTAAGAAGAAAAAGCTGTTTAAACATTACCCATATGAATGACAATAAAATTTAAACGAGGTCGAAAAACTTTGTTTTGTTTTTTGTTTTAGGTAGATCTTAATATGGCAAATTCAAAAATACTATTTTCATTATGCTAGGACGCATAGCTTAGGAGAAAAAGCTGTTTAAACATTACCCATATGAATGACAATAAAATTTAAACGAGGTCCGAAAACTTTGTTTTGTTTTTTATTTTAAGAAGATCTTAATATGGCAAATTCAAAAATACTATTTTTATTGTGCTAGGACGCATAGCTTAGGAGAAAAAGCTGTTTAAACATTACCCATATGAATGATAATAAAATTTAAACGAGGTCGGAAAACTTTGTTTTGTTTTTTATTTTAGGTAGATCTTAATATGGCAAATTCAAAAATACTATTTTCATTATGCTAGGACGCATAGCTTAGGAGAAAAAGCTGTTTAAACATTACCCATATGAATGACAATAAAATTTAAACGAGGTCGGACAACTTTGTTTTGTTAGTTATTTTAGGTAGATCTTAATATGCCAAATTCAAAAATACTATTTTCATTATGCTAGGACGCATAGCTTAGGAGAAAAAGCTGTTTAAACATTACCCATATGAATGACAATAAAATTTAAACGAGGTCCGAAAACTTTGTTTTGTTTTTTATTTTAGGTTGATCTTAATATGGCAAATCCAAAAATACTATTTTCATTATGCTAGGACGCATAGCTTAGGAGAAAAACTTGTTTAAACATTACCCATATGAATGACAATAAAATTTAAACGAGGTCGGAAAACTTTGTTTTGTTTTTAATTTTAGGTAGATCTTAATATCACAAATTCAAAAATACTATTTTCATTATGCTAGGACGCATAGCTTAGGAGGAAAAGCTGTTTAAACATTACCCATATGAATGACAATAAAATTTAAACGAGGTCGGAAAACTTTGTTTTGTTTTTTATTTTAAGTAGATCTTAATATGGCAAATTCAAAAATACTAATTTCATTATGCTAGGACGCATAGCTTAGGAGAAAAAGCTGTTTAAACAACTTTGTTTTGTTAGTTATTTTAGGTAGATCTTAATATGCCAAATTCAAAAATACTATTTTCATTATGCTAGGACGCATAGCTTAGGAGAAAAAGCTGTTTAAACATTACCCATATGAATGACAATAAAATTTAAACGAGGTCCGAAAACTTTGTTTTGTTTTTATTTTAGGTAGATCTTAATATGGCAAATCCAAAAATACTATTTTCATTATTCTAGGACGCATAGCTTAGGAGAAAAAGCTGTTTAAACCTTACCCATATGAATGACAATAAAATTTAAACGAGGTCGGACAACTTTGTTTTGTTAGTTATTTTAGGTAGATCTTAATATGCCAAATTCAAAAATACTATTATCATTATGCTAGGACGCATAGCTTAGGAGAAAAAGCTGTTTAAACATTACCCATATGAATGACAATAAATTTAAACGAGGTCGGACAACTTTGTTTTGTTATTTTTTTTAGATAGATCTTAATATGGCAAATTCAAAAATATTATTTTCATTATGCTAGGACGCATAGCTTAGGAGAAAAAGCTGTTTAAACATTACCCATATGAATGACAATAAAATTTAAACGAGATCGGACAACTTTGTTTTGTTAGTTATTTTAGGTAGATCTTAATATGCCAAATTCAAAAATACTATTTTCATTATGCTAGGACGCATAGCTTAGGAGAAAAAGCTGTTTAAACATTACCCATATGAATGACAATAAAATTTAAACGAGGTCCGAAAACTTTGTTTTGTTTTTTATTTTAGGTAGATCTTTATATGGCAAATTCAAAAATACTATTTTCATATATACTAGGGCGCATAGCTTAGGAGAAAAAGCTGTTTAAACATTACCCATATGAATGACAATAAAATTTAAACGAGGTCCGAAAACTTTGTTTTGTTTTTTATTTTAGGTAGATCTTAATATTACAAATCCAAAAATACTATTTTCATTATGCTCGGGCGCATCACTTAGGAGAAAAAGCTGTTTAAACATTACCCATATGAATGACAATAAAATTTAAACGAGGTCGAAAAACTTTGTTTTGTTTTTAATTTTAGGTAGACTTTAATATGGCAAATCCAAAAATACTATTTTCATTATGCTAGGACGCATCACTTAGGAGAAAAAGCTGTTTAAACATTACCCATATGAATGACAATAAAATTTAAACGAGGTCGAAAAACTTTGTTTTGTTTTTAATTTTAGGTAGATCTTAATATGGCAAATTCAAAAATACTATTTTCATTGTGCTAGGACGCATAGCTTAGGAGAAAAAGCTGTTTAAACATTACCCATATGAATGATAATAAAATTTAAACGAGGTCGGAAAACTTTGTTTTGTTTTTTATTTTAGGTAGACTTTAATATGGCAAATTCAAAAATACTATATTCATTATGCTAGGGCGCATAGCTTAGGAGAAAAAGCTGTTTAAACATTACCCATATGAATGACAATAAAATTTAAACGAGGTCGGACAACTATGTTTTGTTATTTATTTTAGGTAGATCTTAATATGGCAAATTCAAAAATACTATTTTCATTATGCTAGGACGCATAGCTTAGGAGAAAAAGCTGTTTAAACATTACCCATATGAATGACAATAAAATTTAAACGAGGTCCGACAACTTTGTTTTGTTTTTTATTTTAAGTAGATCTTAATATGGCAAATCCAAAAATACTATTTTCAGTATTCTAGGACGCATAGCTTAGGAGAAAAAGCTGTTTAAACATTACCCATATGAATGACAATAAAATTTAAACGAGGTCGGAAAACTTTGTTTTGTTTTTTATTTTAAGTAGATCTTAATATGGCAAATTCAAAAATACTATTTTCATTATTCTAGGACGCATAGCTTAGGAGAAAAAGCTGTTTAAACATTACCCATATGAATGACAATAAAATTTAAACGAGGTCGGACAACTTTGTTTTGTTAGTTATTTTAGGTAGATCTTAATATGTTAAATTCAAAAATACTATTTTCATTATGCTAGGACGCATAGCTTAGGAGAAAAAGCTGTTTAAACATTACCCATATGAATGACAATAAAATTTAAACGAGGTCCGAAAACTTTGTTTTGTTTTTTATTTTAGGTAGATCTTAATATGGCAAATCCAAAAATACTATTTTCATTATTCTAGGACGCATAGCTTAGGAGAAAAAAAATGTTTAAACATTACCCATATGAATGACAATTAAATTTAAACGAGGTCGGAAAACTTTGTTTTGTTTTTTATTTTAAGTAGATCTTAATATGGCAAATTCAAAAATACTATTTTCATTATGCTAGGACGCATAGCTTAGGAGAAAAAGCTGTTTAAACATTACCCATATGAATGACAATAAAATTTAAACGAGGTCCGAAAACTTTGTTTTGTTTTTTATTTTAGGTAGATCTTTATATGGCAAATTCAAAAATACTATTTTCATATATACTAGGGCGCATAGCTTAGGAGAAAAAGCTGTTTAAACATTACCCATATGAATGACAATAAAATTTAAACGAGGTCCGAAAACTTTGTTTTGTTTTTTATTTTAGGTAGATCTTAATATTACAAATCCAAAAATACTATTTTCATTATGCTCGGGCGCATCACTTAGGAGAAAAAGCTGTTTAAACATTACCCATATGAATGACAATAAAATTTAAACGAGGTCGAAAAACTTTGTTTTGTTTTTAATTTTAGGTAGACTTTAATATGGCAAATCCAAAAATACTATTTTCATTATGCTAGGACGCATCACTTAGGAGAAAAAGCTGTTTAAACATTACCCATATGAATGACAATAAAATTTAAACGAGGTCGAAAAACTTTGTTTTGTTTTTAATTTTAGGTAGATCTTAATATGGCAAATTCAAAAATACTATTTTCATTGTGCTAGGACGCATAGCTTAGGAGAAAAAGCTGTTTAAACATTACCCATATGAATGATAATAAAATTTAAACGAGGTCGGAAAACTTTGTTTTGTTTTTTATTTTAGGTAGACTTTAATATGGCAAATTCAAAAATACTATATTCATTATGCTAGGGCGCATAGCTTAGGAGAAAAAGCTGTTTAAACATTACCCATATGAATGACAATAAAATTTAAACGAGGTCGGACAACTATGTTTTGTTATTTATTTTAGGTAGATCTTAATATGGCAAATTCAAAAATACTATTTTCATTATGCTAGGACGCATAGCTTAGGAGAAAAAGCTGTTTAAACATTACCCATATGAATGACAATAAAATTTAAACGAGGTCCGACAACTTTGTTTTGTTTTTTATTTTAAGTAGATCTTAATATGGCAAATCCAAAAATACTATTTTCAGTATTCTAGGACGCATAGCTTAGGAGAAAAAGCTGTTTAAACATTACCCATATGAATGACAATAAAATTTAAACGAGGTCGGAAAACTTTGTTTTGTTTTTTATTTTAAGTAGATCTTAATATGGCAAATTCAAAAATACTATTTTCATTATTCTAGGACGCATAGCTTAGGAGAAAAAGCTGTTTAAACATTACCCATATGAATGACAATAAAATTTAAACGAGGTCGGACAACTTTGTTTTGTTAGTTATTTTAGGTAGATCTTAATATGTTAAATTCAAAAATACTATTTTCATTATGCTAGGACGCATAGCTTAGGAGAAAAAGCTGTTTAAACATTACCCATATGAATGACAATAAAATTTAAACGAGGTCCGAAAACTTTGTTTTGTTTTTTATTTTAGGTAGATCTTAATATGGCAAATCCAAAAATACTATTTTCATTATTCTAGGACGCATAGCTTAGCAGAAAAAAAATGTTTAAACATTACCCATATGAATGACAATTAAATTTAAACGAGGTCGAAAAACTTTGTTTTGTTTTTTATTTTAAGTAGATCTTAATATGCCAAATTCAAAAATACTATTTTCATTATGCTAGGACGCATAGCTTAGGAGAAAAAGCTGTTTAAACATTACCCATATGAATGACAATAAAATTTAAACGAGGTCGGAAAACTTTGTTTTGCTTTTTATTTTAAGTAGATCTTAATATGGCAAATTCAAAAATACTATTTTCATTATTCTAGGACGCATAGCTTAGGAGAAAAAGCTGTTTAAACATTACCCATATGAATGACAATAAAATTTAAACGAGGTCGGACAACTTTGTTTTGTTAGTTATTTTAGGTAGATCTTAATATGCCAAATTCAAAAATACTATTTTCATTATGCTAGGACGCATAGCTTAGGAGAAAAAGCTGTTTAAACATTACCCATATGAATGACAATAAAATTTAAACGAGGTCGGAAAACTTTGTTTTGTTTTTAATTTTAGGTAGATCTTAATATGGCAAATTCAAACATACTATTTTCAATATGCTAGGGCGCATAGCTTAGGAGAAAAAGCTGTTTAAACATTACCCATATGAATGACAATAAAATTTAAACGAGGTCCGAAAACTTTGTTTTGTTTTTTATTTTAGGTAGATCTTAATATGGCAAATTCAAAAATACTATTTTTGTTATGCTAGGACGCATAGCTTAGGAGAAAAAGCTGTTTAAACATTACCCATATGAATGACAATAAAATTTAAACGAGGTCGGAAAACTTTGTTTTTTTATTTTAGGTAGATCTTAATATTACAAATCCAAAAATACTATTTTCATTATGCTCGGGCGCATCACTTAGGAGAAAAAGCTGTTTAAACATTACCCATATGAATGACAATAAAATTTAAACGAGGTCGAAAAACTTTGTTTTGTTTTTAATTTTAGGTAGACTTTAATATGGCAAATCCAAAAATACTATTTTCATTATGCTAGGGCGCATCACTTAGGAGAAAAAGCTGTTTAAACATTACCCATATGAATGACAATAAAATTTTAACGAGGTCGAAAAACTTTGTTTTGTTTTTAATTTTAGGTAGATCTTAATATGGCAAATTCAAACATACTATTTTCATTATGCTAGGACGCATAGCTTAGGAGAAAAAGCTGTTTAAACATTACCCATATGAATGACAATAAAATTTAAACGAGGTCGGAAAACTTTGTTTTGTTTTTAATTTTAGGTAGATCTTAATATGGCAAATTCAAAAATACTATTTTCATTATGCTAGGACGCATAGCTTAGGAGAAAAAGCTGTTTAAACATTACCCATATGAATGACAATAAAATTTAAACGAGGTCGGAAAACTTTGTTTTGTTTTTTATTTTAAGTAGATCTTAATATGGCAAATTCAAAAATACTGTTTTCATTGTGCTAGGACGCATAGCTTAGGAGAAAAAGCTGTTTAAACATTACCCATATGAATGATAATAAAATTTAAACGAGGTCGGACAACTTTGTTTTGTTAGTTATTTTAGGTAGATCTTAATATGGCAAATTCAAAAATACTATTTTCATTATGCTAGGACGCATAGCTTAGGAGAAAAAGCTGTTTAAACATTACCCATATGAATGACAATAAAATTTAAACGAGGTCCGAAAACTTTGTTTTGTTTTTTATTTTAGGTAGATCTTAATATGGCAAATCCAAAAATACTATTTTCATTATTCTAGGACGCATAGCTTAGGAGAAAAAGCTGTTTAAACATATGAATGACAATAAAATTTAAACGAGGTCGAAAAACTTTTTTTTGTTTTTAATTTTAGGTAGACTTTAATATGGCAAATCCAAAAATACTATTTTCATTATGCTTGGACGCATAGCTTAGGAGAAAAAGCTGTTTAAACATTACCCATATGAATGATAATAAAATTTAAACGAGGTCGAAAAACTTTGTTTGGTTTTTTATTTTAGGTAGATCTTAATATGGCAAATTCAAAAATACTATTTTCATTATGCTAGGACGCATAGCTTAGGAGAAAAAGCTGTTTAAACATTACCCATATGAATGACAATAAAATTTAAACGAGGTCGGACAACTTTGTTTTGTTAGTTATTTTAGGTAGATCTTAATATGGCAAATTCAAAAATACTATTTTCATTATGCTAGGACGCATAGCTTAGGAGAAAAAGCTGTTTAAACATTACCCATATGAATGACAATAAAATTTAAACGAGATCGGACAACTTTGTTTTGTTAGTTATTTTAGGTAGATCTTAATATGCCAAATTCAAAAATACTATTTTCATTATGCTAGGACGCATAGCTTAGGAGAAAAAGCTGTTTAAACATTACCCATATGAATGACAATAAAATTTAAACGAGGTCCGAAAACTTTGTTTTGTTTTTTATTTTAGGTAGATCTTAATATGGCAAATTCAAAAATACTATTTTCAATATGCTAGGGCGCATAGCTTAGGAGAAAAAGCTGTTTAAACATTACCCATATGAATGACAATAAAATTTAAACGAGGTCCGAAAACTTTGTTTTGTTTTTTATTTTAGGTAGATCTTAATATGGCAAATTCAAAAATACTATTTTTGTTATGCTAGGACGCATAGCTTAGGAGAAAAAGCTGTTTAAACATTACCCATATGAATGACAATAAAATTTAAACGAGGTCGGAAAACTTTGTTTTGTTTTATATTTTAGGTAGATCTTAATATTACAAATCCAAAAATACTATTTTCATTATGCTCGGGCGCATCACTTAGGAGAAAAAGCTGTTTAAACATTACCCATATGAATGACAATAAAATTTAAACGAGGTCGAAAAACTTTGTTTTGTTTTTAATTTTAGGTAGACTTTAATATGGCAAATCCAAAACTACTATTTTCATTATGCTAGGGCGCATCACTTAGGAGAAAAAGCTGTTTAAACATTACCCATATGAATGACAATAAAATTTTAACGAGGTCGAAAAACTTTGTTTTGTTTTTAATTTTAGGTAGATCTTAATATGGCAAATTCAAACATACTATTTTCATTATGCTAGGACGCATAGCTTAGGAGAAAAAGCTGTTTAAACATTACCCATATGAATGACAATAAAATTTAAACGAGGTCGGAAAACTTTGTTTTTTATTTAATTTTAGGTAGATCTTAATATGGCAAATTCAAAAATACTATTTTCATTATGCTAGGACGCATAGCTTAGGAGAAAAAGCTGTTTAAACATTACCCATATGAATGACAATAAAATTTAAACGAGGTCGGAAAACTTTGTTTTGTTTTTTATTTTAAGTAGATCTTAATATGGCAAATTCAAAAATACTGTTTTCATTGTGCTAGGACGCATAGCTTAGGAGAAAAAGCTGTTTAAACATTACCCATATGAATGATAATAAAATTTAAACGAGGTCGGACAACTTTGTTTTGTTAGTTATTTTAGGTAGATCTTAATATGGCAAATTCAAAAATACTATTTTCATTATGCTAGGACGCATAGCTTAGGAGAAAAAGCTGTTTAAACATTACCCATATGAATGACAATAAAATTTAAACGAGGTCCGAAAACTTTGTTTTGTTTTTTATTTTAGGTAGATCTTAATATGGCAAATCCAAAAATACTATTTTCATTATTCTAGGACGCATAGCTTAGGAGAAAAAGCTGTTTAAACATTACCCATATGAATGACAATAAAATTTAAACGAGGTCGGACAACTTTGTTTTGTTAGTTATTTTAGGTAGATCTTAATATGCCAAATTCAAAAATACTATTTTCATTATGCTAGGGCGCATCACTTAGGAGAAAAAGCTGTTTAAACATTACCCATATGAATAACAATAAAATTTAAACGAGGTCGAAAAACTTTGTTTTGTTTTTAATTTTAGGTAGGTCTTAATATGGCAAATTCAAAAATACTATTTTCATTATGCTAGGACGCATAGCTTAGGAGAAAAAGCTGTTTAAACATTACCCATATGAATGACAATAAAATTTAAACGAGGTCGGACAACTTTGTTTTGTTAGTTATTTTAGGTAGATCTTAATATGCCAAATTCAAAAATACTATTTTCATTATGCTAGGACGCATAGCTTAGGAGAAAAAGCTGTTTAAACATTACCCATATGAATGACAATAAAATTTAAACGAGGTCGGAAAACTTTGTTTTGTTTTTTATTTTAAGTAGATCTTAATATGGCAAATTCAAAAATACTATTTTCATTGTGCTAGGACGCATAGCTTAGGAGAAAAAGCTGTTTAAACATTACCCATATGAATGATAATAAAATTTAAACGAGGTCGGAAAACTTTGTTTTGTTTTTTATTTTAGGTAGATCTTAATATGGCAAATTCAAAAATACTATTTTCATTATGCTAGGACGCATAGCTTAGGAGAAAAAGCTGTTTAAACATTACCCATATGAATGACAATAAAATTTAAACGAGGTCGGACAACTTTGTTTTGTTAGTTATTTTAGGTAGATCTTAATATGCCAAATTCAAAAATACTATTTTCATTGTGCTAGAACGCATAGCTTAGGAGAAAAAGCTGTTTAAACATTACCCATATGAATGACAATAAAATTTAAACGAGGTCCGAAAACTTTGTTTTGTTTTTTATTTTAGGTAGATCTTAATATGGCAAATCCAAAAATACTATTTTCATTATGCTAGGACGCATAGCTTAGGAGAAAAACTTGTTTAAACATTACCCATATGAATGACAATAAAATTTAAACGAGGTCGGAAAACTTTGTTTTGTTTTTAATTTAAGGTAGATCTTAATATGGCAAATTCAAAAATACTATTTTCATTATGCTAGGACGCATAGCTTAGGAGAAAAATCTGTTTAAACATTACCCATATGAATGACAATAAAATTTAAACGAGGTCGGAAAACTTTGTTTTGTTTTTTATGTTAAGTAGATCTTAATATGGCAAATTCAAAAATACTATTTTCATTATTCTAGGACGCATAGCTTAGGAGAAAAAGCTGTTTAAACATTACCCATATGAATGACAATAAAATTTAAATAAGGTCGGACAACTTTGTTTTGTTAGTTATTTTAGTTAAATCTTAATATGCCAAATTCAAAAATACTATTTTCATTATGCTAGGACGCATAGCTTAGGAGAAAAAGCTGTTTAAACATTACCCATATGAATGACAATAAAATTTAAACGAGGTCCGAAAACTTTGTTTTGTTTTTTATTTTAGGTAGATCTTAATATGGCAAATTCAAAAATACTATTTTCAATATGCTAGGGCGCATAGCTTAGGAGAAAAAGCTGTTTAAACATTACCCATATGAATGACAATAAAATTTAAACGAGGTCCGAAAACTTTGTTTTGTTTTTTATTTTAGGTAGATCTTAATATGGCAAATTCAAAAATACTATTTTTGTTATGCTAGGACGCATAGCTTAGGAGAAAAAGCTGTTTAAACATTACCCATATGAATGACAATAAAATTTAAACGAGGTCGGAAAACTTTGTTTTGTTTTTTATTTTAGGTAGATCTTAATATTACAAATCCAAAAATACTATTTTCATTATGCTCGGGCGCATCACTTAGGAGAAAAAGCTGTTTAAACATTACCCATATGAATGACAATAAAATTTAAACGAGGTCGAAAAACTTTGTTTTGTTTTTAATTTTAGGTAGACTTTAATATGGCAAATCCAAAAATACTATTTTCATTATGCTAGAGGGCGCATCACTTAGGAGAAAAAGCTGTTTAAACATTACCCATATGAATGACAATAAAATTTTAACGAGGTCGAAAAACTTTGTTTTGTTAGTTATTTTAGGTAGATCTTAATATGGCAAATTCAAAAATACTATTTTCATTATGCTAGGACGCATAGCTTAGGAGAAAAAGCTGTTTAAACATTACCCATATGAATGACAATAAAATTTAAACGAGGTCGGAAAACTTTGTTTTGTTTTTTATTTTAAGTAGATCTTAATATGGCAAATTCAAAAATACTGTTTTCATTGTGCTAGGACGCATAGCTTAGGAGAAAAAGCTGTTTAAACATTACCCATATGAATGATAATAAAATTTAAACGAGGTCGGACAACTTTGTTTTGTTAGTTATTTTAGGTAGATCTTAATATGGCAAATTCAAAAATACTATTTTCATTATGCTAGGACGCATAGCTTAGGAGAAAAAGCTGTTTAAACATTACCCATATGAATGACAATAAAATTTAAACGAGGTCCGAAAACTTTGTTTTGTTTTTTATTTTAGGTAGATCTTAATATGGCAAATCCAAAAATACTATTTTCATTATTCTAGGACGCATAGCTTAGGAGAAAAAGCTGTTTAAACATATGAATGACAATAAAATTTAAACGAGGTCGAAAAACTTTTTTTTGTTTTTAATTTTAGGTAGACTTTAATATGGCAAATCCAAAAATACTATTTTCATTATGCTTGGACGCATAGCTTAGGAGAAAAAGCTGTTTAAACATTACCCATATGAATGATAATAAAATTTAAACGAGGTCGAAAAACTTTGTTTGGTTTTTTATTTTAGGTAGATCTTAATATGGCAAATTCAAAAATACTATTTTCATTATGCTAGGACGCATAGCTTAGGAGAAAAAGCTGTTTAAACATTACCCATATGAATGACAATAAAATTTAAACGAGGTCGGAAAACTTTGTTTTGTTTTTTATTTTAAGTAGATCTTAATATGGCAAATTCAAAAATACTGTTTTCATTGTGCTAGGACGCATAGCTTAGGAGAAAAAGCTGTTTAAACATTACCCATTTGAATGACAATAAATTTAAACGAGGTCGGACAACTTTGTTTTGTTATTTTTTTTAGGTAGATCTTAATATGGCAAATTCAAAAATACTATTTTCATTATGCTAGGACGCATAGCTTAGGAGAAAAAGCTGTTTAAACATTACCCATATGAATGACAATAAAATTTAAACGAGATCGGACAACTTTGTTTTGTTAGTTATTTTAGGTAGATCTTAATATGCCAAATTCAAAAATACTATTTTCATTATGCTAGGACGCATAGCTTAGGAGAAAAAGCTGTTTAAACATTACCCATATGAATGACAATAAAATTTAAACGAGGTCCGAAAACTTTGTTTTGTTTTTTATTTTAGGTAGATCTTAATATGGCAAATTCAAAAATACTATTTTCAATATGCTAGGGCGCATAGCTTAGGAGAAAAAGCTGTTTAAACATTACCCATATGAATGACAATAAAATTTAAACGAGGTCCGAAAACTTTGTTTTGTTTTTTATTTTAGGTAGATCTTAATATGGCAAATTCAAAAATACTATTTTTGTTATGCTAGGACGCATAGCTTAGGAGAAAAAGCTGTTTAAACATTACCCATATGAATGACAATAAAATTTAAACGAGGTCGGAAAACTTTGTTTTGTTTTATATTTTAGGTAGATCTTAATATTACAAATCCAAAAATACTATTTTCATTATGCTCGGGCGCATCACTTAGGAGAAAAAGCTGTTTAAACATTACCCATATGAATGACAATAAAATTTAAACGAGGTCGAAAAACTTTGTTTTGTTTTTAATTTTAGGTAGACTTTAATATGGCAAATCCAAAACTACTATTTTCCTTATGCTAGGGCGCATCACTTAGGAGAAAAAGCTGTTTAAACATTACCCATATGAATGACAATAAAATTTTAACGAGGTCGAAAAACTTTGTTTTGTTTTTAATTTTAGGTAGATCTTAATATGGCAAATTCAAAAATACTATTTTCATTATGCTAGGACGCATAGCTTAGGAGAAAAAGCTGTTTAAACATTACCCATATGAATGACAATAAAATTTAAACGAGGTCGGAAAACTTTGTTTTGTTTTTAATTTTAGGTAGATCTTAATATGGCAAATTCAAAAATACTATTTTCATTATGCTAGGACGCATAGCTTAGGAGAAAAAGCTGTTTAAACATTACCCATATGAATGACAATAAAATTTAAACGAGGTCGGAAAACTTTGTTTTGTTTTTTATTTTAAGTAGATCTTAATATGGCAAATTCAAAAATACTGTTTTCATTGTGCTAGGACGCATAGCTTAGGAGAAAAAGCTGTTTAAACATTACCCATATGAATGATAATAAAATTTAAACGAGGTCGGACAACTTTGTTTTGTTAGTTATTTTAGGTAGATCTTAATATGGCAAATTCAAAAATACTATTTTCATTATGCTAGGACGCATAGCTTAGGAGAAAAAGCTGTTTAAACATTACCCATATGAATGACAATAAAATTTAAACGAGGTCCGAAAACTTTGTTTTGTTTTTTATTTTAGGTAGATCTTAATATGGCAAATCCAAAAATACTATTTTCATTATTCTAGGACGCATAGCTTAGGAGAAAAAGCTGTTTAAACATTACCCATATGAATGACAATAAAATTTAAACGAGGTCGGACAACTTTGTTTTGTTAGTTATTTTAGGTAGATCTTAATATGCCAAATTCAAAAATACTATTTTCATTATGCTAGGGCGCATCACTTAGGAGAAAAAGCTGTTTAAACATTACCCATATGAATGACAATAAAATTTAAACGAGGTCGAAAAACTTTGTTTTGTTTTTAATTTTAGGTAGGTCTTAATATGGCAAATTCAAAAATACTATTTTCATTATGCTAGGACGCATAGCTTAGGAGAAAAAGCTGTTTAAACATTACCCATATGAATGACAATAAAATTTAAACGAGGTCGGACAACTTTGTTTTGTTAGTTATTTTAGGTAGATCTTAATATGCCAAATTCAAAAATACTATTTTCATTATGCTAGGACGCATAGCTTAGGAGAAAAAGCTGTTTAAACATTACCCATATGAATGACAATAAAATTTAAACGAGGTCGGAAAACTTTGTTTTGTTTTTTATTTTAAGTAGATCTTAATATGGCAAATTCAAAAATACTATTTTCATTGTGCTAGGACGCATAGCTTAGGAGAAAAAGCTGTTTAAACATTACCCATATGAATGATAATAAAATTTAAACGAGGTCGGACAACTTTGTTTTGTTAGTTATTTTAGGTAGATCTTAATATGCCAAATTCAAAAATACTATTTTCATTGTGCTAGAACGCATAGCTTAGGAGAAAAAGCTGTTTAAACATTACCCATATGAATGACAATAAAATTTAAACGAGGTCCGAAAACTTTGTTTTGTTTTTTATTTTAGGTAGATCTTAATATGGCAAATCCAAAAATACTATTTTCATTATGCTAGGACGCATAGCTTAGGAGAAAAACTTGTTTAAACATTACCCATATGAATGACAATAAAATTTAAACGAGGTCGGAAAACTTTGTTTTGTTTTTAATTTAAGGTAGATCTTAATATGGCAAATTCAAAAATACTATTTTCATTATGCTAGGACGCATAGCTTAGGAGAAAAATCTGTTTAAACATTACCCATATGAATGACAATAAAATTTAAACGAGGTCGGAAAACTTTGTTTTTTTTTTTATTTTAAGTAGATCTTAATATGGCAAATTCAAAAATACTATTTTCATTATTCTAGGACGCATAGCTTAGGAGAAAAAAATGTTTAAACATTACCCATATGAATGACAATTAAATTTAAACGAGGTCGGAAAACTTTGTTTTGTTTTTTATGTTAAGTAGATCTTAATATGGCAAATTCAAAAATACTATTTTCATTATTCTAGGACGCATAGCTTAGGAGAAAAAGCTGTTTAAACATTACCCATATGAATGACAATAAAATTTAAATAAGGTCGGACAACTTTGTTTTGTTAGTTATTTTAGTTAAATCTTAATATGCCAAATTCAAAAATACTATTTTCATTATGCTAGGACGCATAGCTTAGGAGAAAAAGCTGTTTAAACATTACCCATATGAATGACAATAAAATTTAAACGAGGTCCGAAAACTTTGTTTTGTTTTTTATTTTAGGTAGATCTTAATATGGCAAATTCAAAAATACTATTTTCAATATGCTAGGGCGCATAGCTTAGGAGAAAAAGCTGTTTAAACATTACCCATATGAATGACAATAAAATTTAAACGAGGTCCGAAAACTTTGTTTTGTTTTTTATTTTAGGTAGATCTTAATATGGCAAATTCAAAAATACTATTTTTGTTATGCTAGGACGCATAGCTTAGGAGAAAAAGCTGTTTAAACATTACCCATATGAATGACAATAAAATTTAAACGAGGTCGGAAAACTTTGTTTTGTTTTTTATTTTAGGTAGATCTTAATATTACAAATCCAAAAATACTATTTTCATTATGCTCGGGCGCATCACTTAGGAGAAAAAGCTGTTTAAACATTACCCATATGAATGACAATAAAATTTAAACGAGGTCGAAAAACTTTGTTTTGTTTTTAATTTTAGGTAGACTTTAATATGGCAAATCCAAAAATACTATTTTCATTATGCTAGAGGGCGCATCACTTAGGAGAAAAAGCTGTTTAAACATTACCCATATGAATGACAATAAAATTTTAACGAGGTCGAAAAACTTTGTTTTGTTAGTTATTTTAGGTAGATCTTAATATGCCAAATTCAAAAATACTATTTTCATTATGCTAGGACGCATAGCTTAGGAGAAAAAGCTGTTTAAACATTACCCATATGAATGACAATAAAATTTAAACGAGGTCCGAAAACTTTGTTTTGTTTTTTATTTTAGGTAGATCTTAATATGGCAAATCCAAAAATACTATTTTCATTATTCTAGGACGCATAGCTTAGGAGAAAAAGCTGTTTAAACATATGAATGACAATAAAATTTAAACGAGGTCGAAAAACTTTTTTTTGTTTTTAATTTTAGGTAGACTTTAATATGGCAAATCCAAAAATACTATTTTCATTATGCTAGGGTGCATCACTAAGAAGAAAAAGCTGTTTAAACATTACCCATATGAATGACAATAAAATTTAAACGAGGTCGAAAAACTTTGTTTTGTTTTTTGTTTTAGGTAGATCTTAATATGGCAAATTCAAAAATACTATTTTCATTATGCTAGGACGCATAGCTTAGGAGAAAAAGCTGTTTAAACATTACCCATATGAATGACAATAAAATTTAAACGAGGTCCGAAAACTTTGTTTTGTTTCTTATTTTAGGTAGATCTTAATATGGCAAATCCAAAAATACTATTTTCATTATTCTAGGACGCATAGCTTAGGAGAAAAAGCTGTTTAAACATATGAATGACAATAAAATTTAAACGAGGTCGAAAAACTTTTTTTTGTTTTTAATTTTAGGTAGACTTTAATATGGAAAATCCAAAAATACTATTTTCATTATGCTAGGGCGCATCACTTAGGAGAAAAAGCTGTTTAAACATTACCCATATGAATGACAATAAAATTTAAACGAGGTCGAAAAACTTTGTTTTGTTTTTAATTTTAGGTAGGTCTTAATATGGCAAATTCAAAAATACTATTTTCATTATGCTAGGACGCATAGCTTAGGAGAAAAAGCTGTTTAAACATTACCCATATGAATGACAATAAAATTTAAACGAGGTCGGACAACTTTGTTTTGTTAGTTATTTTAGGTAGATCTTAATATGCCAAATTCAAAAATACTATTTTCATTATGCTAGGACGCATAGCTTAGGAGAAAAAGCTGTTTAAACATTACCCATATGAATGACAATAAAATTTAAACGAGGTCGGAAAACTTTGTTTTGTTTTTTATTTTAAGTAGATCTTAATATGGCAAATTCAAAAATACTATTTTCATTGTGCTAGGACGCATAGCTTAGGAGAAAAAGCTGTTTAAACATTACCCATATGAATGATAATAAAATTTAAACGAGGTCGGAAAACTTTGTTTTGTTTTTTATTTTAGGTAGATCTTAATATGGCAAATTCAAAAATACTATTTTCATTATGCTAGGACGCATAGCTTAGGAGAAAAAGCTGTTTAAACATTACCCATATGAATGACAATAAAATTTAAACGAGGTCGGACAACTTTGTTTTGTTAGTTATTTTAGGTAGATCTTAATTTGCCAAATTCAAAAATACTATTTTCATTATGCTAGGACGCATAGCTTAGGAGAAAAAGCTGTTTAAACATTACCCATATGAATGACAATAAAATTTAAACGAGGTCCGAAAACTTTGTTTTGTTTTTTATTTTAGGTAGATCTTAATATGGCAAATCCAAAAATACTATTTTTATTATGCTAGGACGCATAGCTTAGGAGAAAAACTTGTTTAAACATTACCCATATGAATGACAATAAAATTTAAACGAGGTCGGAAAACTTTGTTTTGTTTTTAATTTTAGGTAGATCTTAATATGGCAAATTCAAAAATACTATTTTCATTATGCTAGGACGCACAGCTTAGGAGAAAAAGATGTTTAAACATTACCCATATGAATGACAATAAAATTTAAACGAGGTCGGAAAACTTTGTTTTGTTTTTTATTTTAAGTAGATCTTAATATGGCAAATTCAAAAATACTAATTTCATTGTGCTAGGACGCATAGCTTAGGAGAAAAAGCTGTTTAAACATTACCCATATGAATGATAATAAAATTTAAACGAGGTCGGAAAACTTTGTTTTGTTTTTTATTTTAGGTAGATCTTAATATGGCAAATTCAAAAATACTATTTTCATTATGCTAGGACGCATAGCTTAGGAGAAAAAGCTGTTTAAACATTACCCATATGAATGACAATAAAATTTAAATGAGGTCGGACAACTTTGTTTTGTTAGTTATTTTAGGTAGATCTTAATATGCCAAATTCAAAAATACTATTATCTTTATGCTAGGACGCATAGCTTAGGAGAAAAAGCTGTTTAAACATTACCCATATGAATGACAATAAAATTTAAATGAGGTCCGAAAACTTTGTTTTGTTTTTTATTTTAGGTAGATCTTAATATGGCAAATCCAAAAATACTATTTTCATTATTCTAGGACGCATAGCTTAGGAGAAAAAGCTGTTTAAACATTACCCATATGAATGACAATAAAATTTAAACGAGGTCGGACAACTTTGTTTTGTTAGTTATTTTAGGTAGATCTTAATATGGCAAATTCAAAAATACTATTTTCATTATGCTAGGACGCATAGCTTAGGAGAAAAAGCTGTTTAAACATTACCCATATGAATGACAATAAAATTTAAACGAGGTCGGACAACTTTGTTTTGTTAGTTATTTTAGGTAGATCTTAATATGCCAAATTCAAAAATACTATTTTCATTATGCTAGGATGCATAGCTTAGGAGAAAAAGCTGTTTAAACATTACCCATATGAATGACAATAAAATTTAAACGAGGTCCGAAAACTTTGTTTTGTTTTTTATTTTAGGTAGATCTTAATATGGCATATTCAAAAATACTATATTCATTATGCTAGGGCGCATTACTTAGGAGAAAAAGCTGTTTAAACATTACCCATATGAATGACAATAAAATTTAAACGAGGTCGGACAACTTTGTTTGGTTTTTTATTATAAGTAGATCTTAATTTGGCAAATTCAAAAATACTATTTTCATTATGCTAGGACACATAGCTTAGGAGAAAAACTGTTTAAACATTACCCATATGAATGACAATAAAATTTAAACGAGGTCGGACAACTTTGTTTTGTTAGTTATTTTAGGTAGATCTTAATATGCCAAATTCAAAAAAACTATTTTCATTATACTAGGACGCATAGCTTAGGAGAAAAAGCTGTTTAAACATTACCCATATGAATGATAATAAAATTTAAACGAGGTCGGAAAACTTTGTTTTGTTTTTTATTTTAGGTAGATCTTAATATGGCAAATTCAAAAATACTATTTTCATTATGCTAGGACGCATAGCTTAGGAGAAAAAGCTGTTTAAACATTACCCATATGAATGATAATAAAATTTAAACGAGGTCGGAAAACTTTGTTTTGTTTTTTATTTTAGGTAGACTTTAATATGGCAAATTCAAAAAAACTATATTCATTATGCTAGGGCGCATTACTTAGGAGAAAAAGCTGTTTAAACATTACCCATATGAATGACAATAAAATTTAAACGAGGTCGGACAACTTTGTTTGGTTTTTTATTATAGGTAGATCTTAATTTGGCTAATCCAAAAATACTATTTTCATTATGCTAGGACGCATAGCTTAGGAGAAAAAGCTGTTTAAACATTACCCATATGAATGACAATAAAATTTAAACGAGGTCGGAAAACTTTGTTTTGTTTTTAATTTTAGGTAGATCTTAATATGGCAAATTCAAAAATACTATATTCATTATGCTAGGACGCATAGCTTAGGAGAAAAAGCTGTTTAAACATTACCCATATGAATGACAATAAAATTTAAACGAGGTCGGAAAACTTTGTTTTGTTTTTTATTTTAAGTAGATCTTAATATGGCAAATTCAAAAATACTATTTTCATTGTGCTAGGACGCATAGCTTAGGAGAAAAAGCTGTTTAAACATTACCCATATGAATGATAATAAAATTTAAACGAGGTCGGACAACTTTGTTTTGTTAGTTATTTTAGGTAGATCTTAATATGCCAAATTCAAAAATACTATTTTCATTATGCTAGGACGCATAGCTTAGGAGAAAAAGCTGTTTAAACATTACCCATATGAATGACAATAAAATTTAAACGAGGTCCGAAAACTTTGTTTTGTTTTAAATTTTAGGTAGATCTTAATATGGCAAATCCAAAAATACTATTTTCATTATTCTAGGACGCATAGCTTAAGAGAAAAAGCTGTTTAAACATACGAATGACAATAAAATTTAAACGAGGTCGAAAAACTTTTTTTTGTTTTTAATTTTAGGTAGACTTTAATATGGCAAATCCAAAAATACTATTTTCATTATGCTAGGGCGCATCACTAAGAAGAAAAAGCTGTTTAAACATTACCCATATGAATGACAATAAAATTTAAACGAGGTCGAAAAACTTTGTTTTGTTTTTTATTTTAGGTAGATCTTAATATGGCAAATTCAAAAATACTATTTTCATTATGCTAGGACGCATAGCTTAGGAGAAAAAGCTGTTTAAACATTACCCATATGAATGATAATAAAATTTAAACGAGGTCCGAAAACTTTGTTTTGTTTTTTATTTTAGGTAGATCTTAATATGGCAAATCCAAAAATACTATTTTCATTATTCTAGGACGCATAGCTTAGGAGAAAAAGCTGTTTAAACATATGAATGACAATAAAATTTAAACGAGGTCCGAAAACTTTGTTTTGTTTTTTATTTTAGGTAGATCTTAATATGGCAAATTCAAAAATACTATTTTCATTATGCTAGGACGCATAGCTTAGGAGAAAAAGCTGTTTAAACATTACCCATATGAATAACATATCAATGACAATAAAATTTAAACGAGGTCAGAAAACTTTGTTTTGTTTTTTATTTTAGGTAGATCTTAATATGGCAAATTTAAAAATATTATTATCATTATGCTAGGACGCATAGCTAAGGAGAAAAAGCTGTTTAAACATTACCAATATGAATGACAATAAAATTTAAACGAGGTCAGAAAACTTTGTTTTGTTTTTTATTTTAAGTAGATCTTAATATGGCAACGAGGTCGAAAACATTGTTTTGTTTTTTATTTTAAGTAGACTTTAATATGGCAAATTCAAAAATACTATATTCATTATGCTAGGGCGCATTACTTAGGAGAAAAAGCTGTTTAAACATTACCCATATGAATGACAATAAAATTTAAACGAGGTCGGACAACTTTGTTTGGTTTTTTATTATAGGTAGATCTTAATTTGGCTAATCCAAAAATACTATTTTCATTATGCTAGGACGCATAGCTTAGGAGAAAAAGCTGTTTAAACATTACCCATATGAATGACAATAAAATTTAAACGAGGTCGGAAAACTTTGTTTTGTTTTTTATTTTAAGTAGATCTTAATATGGCAAATTCAAAAATACTATTTTCATTGTGCTAGGACGCATAGCTTAGGAGAAAAAGCTGTTTAAACATTACCCATATGAATGACAATAAAATTTAAACGAGGTCGGACAACTTTGTTTTGTTAGTTATTTTAGGTAGATCTTAATATGCCAAATTCAAAAATACTATTTTCATTATGCTAGGACGCATAGCTTAGGAGAAAAAGCTGTTTAAACATTACCCATATGAATGACAATAAAATTTAAACGAGGTCCGAAAACTTTGTTTTGTTTTAAATTTTTAGTAGGTCTTAATATGGCAAATCCAAAAATACTATTTTCATTATTCTAGGACGCATAGCTTAGGAGAAAAAGCTGTTTAAACATTACCCATATGAATGACAATAAAATTTAAACGAGGTCGAAAAACTTTTTTTTGTTTTTAATTTTAGGTAGACTTTAATATGGCAAATCTAAAAATACTATTTTCATTATGCTAGGGCGCATCACTAAGAAGAAAAAGCTGTTTAAACATTACCCATATGAATGACAATAAAATTTAAACGAGGTCGAAAAACTTTGTTTTGTTTTTTATTTTAGGTAGATCTTAATATGGCAAATTCAAAAATACTATTTTCATTATGCTAGGACGCATAGCTTAGGAGAAAAAGCTGTTTAAACATTACCCATATGAATGACAATAAAATTTAAACGAGGTCCGAAAACTTTGTTTTGTTTTTTATTTTAGGTAGATCTTAATATGGCAAATCCAAAAATACTATTTTCATTATTCTAGGACGCATAGCTTAGGAGAAAAAGCTGTTTAAACATATGAATGACAATAAAATTTAAACGAGGTCGAAAAACTTTTTTTTGTTTTTAATTTTAGGTAGACTTTAATATGGCAAATCCAAAAATACTATTTTCATTATGCTAGGACGCATAGCTTAGGAGAAAAAGCTGTTTAAACATTACCCATATGAATGACAATAAAATTTAAACGAGGTCGAAAAACTTTGTTTTGTTTTTAATTTTAGGTAGGTCTTAATATGCCAAATTCAAAAATACTATTTTCATTATGCTAGGACGCATAGCTTAGGAGAAAAAGCTGTTTAAACATTACCCATATGAATGACAATAAAATTTAAACGAGGTCCGAAAACTTTGTTTTGTTTTTTATTTTAGGTAGATCTTAATATGGCAAATCCAAAAATACTATTTTCATTATGCTAGGGCGCATCACTAAGAAGAAAAAGCTGTTTAAACATTACCCATATGAATGACAATAAAATTTAAACGAGGTCGAAAAACTTTGTTTTGTTTTTTATTTTAGGTAGATCTTAATATGGCAAATTCAAAAATACTATTTTCATTATGCTAGGACGCATAGCTTAGGAGAAAAAGCTGTTTAAACATTACCCATATGAATGACAATAAAATTTAAACGAGGTCCGAAAACTTTGTTTTGTTTTTAATTTTAGGTAGATCTTAATATGGCAAATCCAAAAATACTATTTTCATTATTCTAGGACGCATAGCTTAGGAGAAAAAGCTGTTTAAACATTACCCATATGAATGACAATAAAATTTAAACGAGGTCGAAAAACTTTGTTTTGTTTTTAATTTTAGGTAGGTCTTAATATGCCAAATTCAAAAATACTATTTTCATTATGCTAGGACGCATAGCTTAGGAGAAAAAGCTGTTTAAACATTACCCATATGAATGACAATAAAATTTAAACGAGGTCGGAAAACTTTGTTTTGTTTTTTATTTTAAGTAGATCTTAATATGGCAAATTCAAAAATACTATTTTCATTGTGCTAGGACGCATAGCTTAGGAGAAAAAGCTGTTTAAACATTACCCATATGAATGATAATAAAATTTAAACGAGGTCGGAAAACTTTGTTTTGTTTTTTATTTTAGGTAGATCTTAATATGGCAAATTCAAAAATACTATTTTCATTATGCTAGGACGCATAGCTCAGGAGAAAAAGCTGTTTAAACATTACCCATATGAATGACAATAAAATTTAAACGAGGTCGGACAACTTTGTTTTGTTAGTTATTTTAGATAGATCTTAATATGGCAAATTCAAAAATACTATTTTCATTATGCTAGGACGCATAGCTTAGGAGAAAAAGCTGTTTAAACATTACCCATATGAATGACAATAAAATTTAAACGAGGTCCGAAAACTTTGTTTTGTTTTTTATTTTAGGTAGACTTTAATATGGCAAATCCAAAAATACTATTTTCATTATGCTAGGACGCATAGCTTAGGAGAAAAAGCTGTTTAAACATTACCCATATGAATGACAATAAAATTTAAAAGAGGTCCGAAAACTTTGTTTTATTTTTTATTTTAGGTAGATCTTAATATGGCAAATCCAAAAATACTATTTTCATTATTCTAGGACGCATAGCTTAGGATAAAAAGCTGTTTAAACATTACCCATATGAATGACAATAAAATTTAAACGAGGTCGAAAAACTTTGTTTTGTTTTTAATTTTAGATAGGTCTTAATATGCCAAATTCAAAAATACTATTTTCATTATGCTAGGACGCATAGCTTAGGAGAAAAAGCTGTTTAAACATTACCCATATGAATGACAATAAAATTTAAACGAGGTCGGAAAACTTTGTTTTGTTTTTTATTTTAAGTAGATCTTAATATGGCAAATTCAAAAATACTATTTTCATTGTGCTAGGACGCATAGCTTAGGAGAAAAAGCTGTTTAAACATTACCCATATGAATGATAATAAAATTTAAACGAGGTCGGATAACTTTGTTTTGTTTTTTATTTTAGGTAGATCTTAATATGGCAAATTCAAAAATACTATTTTCATTATGCTAGGACGCATAGCTTAGGAGAAAAAGCTGTTTAAACATTACCCATATGAATGACAATAAAATTTAAACGAGGTCGGACAACTTTGTTTTGTTTTTTATTTTAGGTAGATCTTAATATGGCAAATCCAAAAATACTATTTTCATTATGCTAGGACGCATAGCTTAGGAGAAAAACTTGTTTAAACATTACCCATATGAATGACAATAAAATTTAAACGAGGTCGGAAAACTTTGTTTTGTTTTTAATTTTAGGTAGATCTTAATATGGCAAATTCAAAAATACTATTTTCATTATGCTAGGACGCATAGCTTAGGAGAAAAAGCTGTTTAAACATTACCCATATGAATGATAATAAAATTTAAACGAGGTCGGAAAACTTTGTTTTGTTTTTTATTTTAGGTAGATCTTAATATGGCAAATTCAAAAATACTATTTTCATTATGCTAGGACGCATAGCTTAGGAGAAAAAGCTGTTTAAACATTACCCATATGAATGACAATAAAATTTAAACGAGGTCGGACAACTTTGTTTTGTTAGTTATTTTAGGTAGATCTTAATATGCCAAATTCAAAAATACTATTTTCATTATGCTAGGACGCATAGCTTAGGAGAAAAAGCTGTTTAAACATTACCCATATGAATGACAATAAAATTTAAACGAGGTCCGAAAACTTTGTTTTGTTTTTTATTTTAGGTAGATCTTAATATGGCAAATCCAAAAATACTATTTTCATTATTCTAGGACGCATAGCTTAGGAGAAAAAGCTGTTTAAACATTACCCATATGAATGACAATAAAATTTAAACGAGGTCGGACAACTTTGTTTTGTTAGTTATTTTAGGTAGATCTTAATATGCCAAATTCAAAAATACTATTTTCATTATGCTAGGACGCATAGCTTAGGAGAAAAAGCTGTTTAAACATTACCCATATGAATGACAATAAAATTTAAACGAGGTCCGAAAACTTTGTTTTGTTTTTTATTTTAGGTAGATCTTAATATGGCAAATTCAAAAATACAATTTTCAATATGCTAGGGCGCATAGCTTAGGAGAAAAAGCTGTTTAAACATTACCCATATGAATGACAATAAAATTTAAACGAGGTCCGAAAACTTTGTTTTGTTTTTTATTTTAGGTAGATCTTAATATGGCAAATTCAAAAATACTATTTTCATTGTGCTAAGACGCATAGCTTAGGAGAAAAAGCTGTTTAAACATTACCCATATGAATGATAATAAAATTTAAACGAGGTCGGAAAACTTTGTTTTGTTTTTTATTTTAGGTAGACTTTAATATGGCAAATTCAAAAATACTATATTCATTATGCTAGGGCGCATAGCTTAGGAGAAAAAGCTGTTTAAACATTACCCATATGAATGACAATAAAATTTAAACGAGGTCCGAAAACTTTGTTTTGTTTTTTATTTTAGGTAGATCTTAATATGGCAAATTCAAAAATACTATTTTCATTGTGCTAAGACGCATAGCTTAGGAGAAAAAGCTGTTTAAACATTACCCATATGAATGATAATAAAATTTAAACGAGGTCGGAAAACTTTGTTTTGTTTTTTATTTTAGGTAGACTTTAATATGGCAAATTCAAAAATACTATATTCATTATGCTAGGGCGCATTACTTAGGAGAAAAAGCTGTTTAAACATTACCCATATGAATGACAATAAAATTTAAACGAGGTCGGACAACTTTGTTTGGTTTTTTATTATAGGTAGATCTTAATTTGGCAAATCCAAAAATACTATTTTCATTATGCTAGGACACATAACTTACGAGAAAAAGTTGTTTAAACATTACCCATATGAATGACAATAAAATTTAAACGAGGTCCGAAAACTTTGTTTTGTTTTTTATTTTAGGTAGATCTTAATATGGCAAATTCAAAAATACAATTTTCAATATGCTAGGGCGCATAGCTTAGGAGAAAAAGCTGTTTAAACATTACCCATATGAATGACAATAAAATTTAAACGAGGTCCGAAAACTTTGTTTTGTTTTTTATTTTAGGTAGATCTTAATATGGCAAATTCAAAAATACTATTTTCATTGTGCTAAGACGCATAGCTTAGGAGAAAAAGCTGTTTAAACATTACCCATATGAATGATAATAAAATTTAAACGAGGTCGGAAAACTTTGTTTTGTTTTTTATTTTAGGTAGACTTTAATATGGCAAATTCAAAAATACTATATTCATTATGCTAGGGCGCATTACTTAGGAGAAAAAGCTGTTTAAACATTACCCATATGAATGATAATAAAATTTAAACGAGGTCCGAAAACTTTGTTTTGTTTTTTATTTTAGGTAGATCTTAATATGGCAAATTCAAAAATACTATTTTCATTATTCTAGGACGCATAGCTTAGGAGAAAAAGCTGTTTAAACATTACCCATATGAATGACAATAAAATTTAAACGAGGTCCGAAAACTTTGTTTTGCTTTTTATTTTAAGTAGATCTTAATATGGCAAATTCAAAAATACTATTTTCAATATGCTAGGGCGCATAGCTTAGGAAAAAAAGCTGTTTAAACATTACCCATATGAATGACAATAAAATTTAAACGAGGTCGGACAACTTTGTTTTGTTTTTTATTTTAGGTAGATCTTAATATGCCAAATTCAAAAATACTATTTTCATTATGCTAGGACGCATAGCTTAGGAGAAAAAGCTGTTTAAACATTACCCATATGAATGACAATAAAATTTAAACGAGGTCCGAAAACTTTGTTTTGTTTTTTATTTTAGGTAGATCTTAATATGCCAAATTCAAAAATACTATTTTCATTATTCTAGGACGCATAGCTTAGGAGAAAAAGCTGTTTAAACATTACCCATATGAATGACAATAAAATTTAAACGAGGTCCGAAAACTTTGTTTTGTTTTAAATTTTTAGTAGGTCTTAATATGGCAAATCCAAAAATACTATTTTCATTATTCTAGGACGCATAGCTTAGGAGAAAAAGCTGTTTAAACATTACCCATATGAATGACAATAAAATTTAAACGAGGTCGAAAAACTTTTTTTTGTTTTTAATTTTAGGTAGACTTTAATATGGCAAATCTAAAAATACTATTTTCATTATGCTAGGGCGCATCACTAAGAAGAAAAAGCTGTTTAAACATTACCCATATGAATGACAATAAAATTTAAACGAGGTCGAAAAACTTTGTTTTGTTTTTTATTTTAGGTAGATCTTAATATGGCAAATTCAAAAATACTATTTTCATTATGCTAGGACGCATAGCTTAGGAGAAAAAGCTGTTTAAACATTACCCATATGAATGACAATAAAATTTAAACGAGGTCCGAAAACTTTGTTTTGTTTTTTATTTTAGGTAGATCTTAATATGGCAAATCCAAAAATACTATTTTCATTATTCTAGGACGCATAGCTTAGGAGAAAAAGCTGTTTAAACATATGAATGACAATAAAATTTAAACGAGGTCGAAAAACTTTTTTTTGTTTTTAATTTTAGGTAGACTTTAATATGGCAAATCCAAAAATACTATTTTCATTATGCTAGGACGCATAGCTTAGGAGAAAAAGCTGTTTAAACATTACCCATATGAATGACAATAAAATTTAAACGAGGTCGAAAAACTTTGTTTTGTTTTTAATTTTAGGTAGGTCTTAATATGCCAAATTCAAAAATACTATTTTCATTATGCTAGGACGCATAGCTTAGGAGAAAAAGCTGTTTAAACATTACCCATATGAATGACAATAAAATTTAAACGAGGTCCGAAAACTTTGTTTTGTTTTTTATTTTAGGTAGATCTTAATATGGCAAATCCAAAAATACTATTTTCATTATGCTAGGGCGCATCACTAAGAAGAAAAAGCTGTTTAAACATTACCCATATGAATGACAATAAAATTTAAACGAGGTCGAAAAACTTTGTTTTGTTTTTTATTTTAGGTAGATCTTAATATGGCAAATTCAAAAATACTATTTTCATTATGCTAGGACGCATAGCTTAGGAGAAAAAGCTGTTTAAACATTACCCATATGAATGACAATAAAATTTAAACGAGGTCCGAAAACTTTGTTTTGTTTTTAATTTTAGGTAGATCTTAATATGGCAAATCCAAAAATACTATTTTCATTATTCTAGGACGCATAGCTTAGGAGAAAAAGCTGTTTAAACATTACCCATATGAATGACAATAAAATTTAAACGAGGTCGAAAAACTTTGTTTTGTTTTTAATTTTAGGTAGGTCTTAATATGCCAAATTCAAAAATACTATTTTCATTATGCTAGGACGCATAGCTTAGGAGAAAAAGCTGTTTAAACATTACCCATATGAATGACAATAAAATTTAAACGAGGTCGGAAAACTTTGTTTTGTTTTTTATTTTAAGTAGATCTTAATATGGCAAATTCAAAAATACTATTTTCATTGTGCTAGGACGCATAGCTTAGGAGAAAAAGCTGTTTAAACATTACCCATATGAATGATAATAAAATTTAAACGAGGTCGGAAAACTTTGTTTTGTTTTTTATTTTAGGTAGATCTTAATATGGCAAATTCAAAAATACTATTTTCATTATGCTAGGACGCATAGCTCAGGAGAAAAAGCTGTTTAAACATTACCCATATGAATGACAATAAAATTTAAACGAGGTCGGACAACTTTGTTTTGTTAGTTATTTTAGGTAGATCTTAATATGGCAAATTCAAAAATACTATTTTCATTATGCTAGGACGCATAGCTTAGGAGAAAAAGCTGTTTAAACATTACCCATATGAATGACAATAAAATTTAAAAGAGGTCCGAAAACTTTGTTTTATTTTTTATTTTAGGTAGATCTTAATATGGCAAATCCAAAAATACTATTTTCATTATTCTAGGACGCATAGCTTAGGATAAAAAGCTGTTTAAACATTACCCATATGAATGACAATAAAATTTAAACGAGGTCGAAAAACTTTGTTTTGTTTTTAATTTTAGATAGGTCTTAATATGCCAAATTCAAAAATACTATTTTCATTATGCTAGGACGCATAGCTTAGGAGAAAAAGCTGTTTAAACATTACCCATATGAATGACAATAAAATTTAAACGAGGTCGGAAAACTTTGTTTTGTTTTTTATTTTAAGTAGATCTTAATATGGCAAATTCAAAAATACTATTTTCATTGTGCTAGGACGCATAGCTTAGGAGAAAAAGCTGTTTAAACATTACCCATATGAATGATAATAAAATTTAAACGAGGTCGGATAACTTTGTTTTGTTTTTTATTTTAGGTAGATCTTAATATGGCAAATTCAAAAATACTATTTTCATTATGCTAGGACGCATAGCTTAGGAGAAAAAGCTGTTTAAACATTACCCATATGAATGACAATAAAATTTAAACGAGGTCGGACAACTTTGTTTTGTTTTTTATTTTAGGTAGATCTTAATATGGCAAATCCAAAAATACTATTTTCATTATGCTAGGACGCATAGCTTAGGAGAAAAACTTGTTTAAACATTACCCATATGAATGACAATAAAATTTAAACGAGGTCGGAAAACTTTGTTTTGTTTTTTATTTTAGGTAGATCTTAATATGGCAAATTCAAAAATACTATTTTCATTATGCTAGGACGCATAGCTTAGGAGAAAAAGCTGTTTAAACATTACCCATATGAATGATAATAAAATTTAAACGAGGTCGGAAAACTTTGTTTTGTTTTTTATTTTAGGTAGATCTTAATATGGCAAATTCAAAAATACTATTTTCATTATGCTAGGACGCATAGCTTAGGAGAAAAAGCTGTTTAAACATTACCCATATGAATGACAATAAAATTTAAACGAGGTCGGACAACTTTGTTTTGTTAGTTATTTTAGGTAGATCTTAATATGCCAAATTCAAAAATACTATTTTCATTATGCTAGGACGCATAGCTTAGGAGAAAAAGCTGTTTAAACATTACCCATATGAATGACAATAAAATTTAAACGAGGTCCGAAAACTTTGTTTTGTTTTTTATTTTAGGTAGATCTTAATATGGCAAATCCAAAAATACTATTTTCATTATTCTAGGACGCATAGCTTAGGAGAAAAAGCTGTTTAAACATTACCCATATGAATGACAATAAAATTTAAACGAGGTCGGACAACTTTGTTTTGTTAGTTATTTTAGGTAGATCTTAATATGCCAAATTCAAAAATACTATTTTCATTATGCTAGGACGCATAGCTTAGGAGAAAAAGCTGTTTAAACATTACCCATATGAATGACAATAAAATTTAAACGAGGTCCGAAAACTTTGTTTTGTTTTTTATTTTAGGTAGATCTTAATATGGCAAATTCAAAAATACAATTTTCAATATGCTAGGGCGCATAGCTTAGGAGAAAAAGCTGTTTAAACATTACCCATATGAATGACAATAAAATTTAAACGAGGTCCGAAAACTTTGTTTTGTTTTTTATTTTAGGTAGATCTTAATATGGCAAATTCAAA
This sequence comes from Tipula confusa, assembly GCA_963556175.1. Taxonomy (NCBI): domain Eukaryota; kingdom Metazoa; phylum Arthropoda; class Insecta; order Diptera; family Tipulidae; genus Tipula; species Tipula confusa. The sequence goes on from OY744476.1 coordinate 120,560,000, forward strand.
AATACTATTTTCATTGTGCTAAGACGCATAGCTTAGGAGAAAAAGCTGTTTAAACATTACCCATATGAATGATAATAAAATTTAAACGAGGTCGGAAAACTTTGTTTTGTTTTTTATTTTAGGTAGACTTTAATATGGCAAATTCAAAAATACTATATTCATTATGCTAGGGCGCATTACTTAGGAGAAAAGCTGTTTAAACATTACCCATATGAATGACAATAAAATTTAAACGAGGTCGGACAACTTTGTTTGGTTTTTTATTATAGGTAGATCTTAATTTGGCAAATCCAAAAATACTATTTTCATTATGCTAGGACACATAACTTACGAGAAAAAGTTGTTTAAACATTACCCATATGAATGACAATAAAATTTAAACGAGGTCGGACAACTTTGTTTTGTTAGTTATTTTAGGTAGATCTTAATATGCCAAATTCAAAAAAACTATTTTCATTATGCTAGGACGCATAGCTTAGGAGAAAAAGCTGTTTAAACATTACCCATATGAATGATAATAAAATTTAAACGAGGTCCGAAAACTTTGTTTTGTTTTTTATTTTAGGTAGATCTTAATATGGCAAATTCAAAAATACTATTTTCATTATTCTAGGACGCATAGCTTAGGAGAAAAAGCTGTTTAAACATTACCCATATGAATGACAATAAAATTTAAACGAGGTCCGAAAACTTTGTTTTGCTTTTTATTTTAAGTAGATCTTAATATGGCAAATTCAAAAATACTATTTTCAATATGCTAGGGCGCATAGCTTAGGAAAAAAAGCTGTTTAAACATTACCCATATGAATGACAATAAAATTTAAACGAGGTCGGACAACTTTGTTTTGTTTTTTATTTTAGGTAGATCTTAATATGGCAAATTCAAAAATACTATTTTCATTATGCTAGGACGCATAGCTTAGGAGAAAAAGCTGTTTAAACATTACCCATATGAATGACAATAAAATTTAAACGAGGTCCGAAAACTTTGTTTTGTTTTTTATTTTAGGTAGATCTTTATATGCCAAATTCAAAAATACTATTTTCATTATTCTAGGACGCATAGCTTAGGAGAAAAAGCTGTTTAAACATTACCCATATGAATGACAATAAAATTTAAACGAGGTCGGACAACTTTGTTTTGTTAGTTATTTTAGGTAGATCTTAATATGCCAATTTCAAAAATACTATTTTTATTATGCTAGGACGCATAGCTTAGGAGAAAAAGCTGTTTAAACATTACCCATATGAATGACAATAAAATTTAAACGAGGTCCGAAAACTTTGTTTTGTTTTTTATTTTAAGTAGATCTTAATATGGCAAATTCAAAAATACTATTATTATTATTCTAGGACGCATAGCTTAGGAGAAAAAGCTGTTTAAACATTACCCATATGAATGACAATAAAATTTAAACGAGGTCGGAAAACTTTGTTTTGTTTTTTATTTTAGGTAGACTTTAATATGGCAAATTCAAAAATACTATTTTCATTATGCTAGGGCGCATCACTTAGGAGAAAAAGTTGTTTAAACATTACCCATATGAATGACAATAAAATTTAAACGAGGTCGGAAAACTTTGTTTTGTTTTTAATTTTAGGTAGATCTTAATATGGCAAATTCAAAAATACTATTTTCATTATGCTAGGACGCATAGCTTAGGAGAAAAAGCTGTTTAAACATTACCCATATGAATGACAATAAAATTTAAACGAGGTCGGAAAACTTTGTTTTGTTTTTTATTTTAGGTAGACTTTAATATGGCAAATTCAAAAATACTATTTTCATTATGCTAGGGCGCATCACTTAGGAGAAAAAGTTGTTTAAACATTACCCATATGAATGACAATAAAATTTAAACGAGGTCGGAAAACTTTGTTTGGTTTTTTATTTTAGGTAAATCTTAATATGGCAAATCCAAAAATACTATTTTAATTATGCTAGGACGCATAGCTTAGGAGAAAAAGCTGTTTAAACATTACCCATATGAATGACAATAAAATTTAAACGAGGTCGGAAAACTTTGTTTTGTTTTTTATTTTAGGTAGACTTTAATATGGCAAATTCAAAAATACTATTTTCATTATGCTAAGACGCATAGCTTAAGAGAAAAAGCTGTTTAAACATTACCCATATGAATGACAATAAAATTTAAACGAGGTCAGAATACTTTGTTTTGTTTTTTATTTTAGGTAGACTTTAATATGGCAAATTCAAAAATACTATATTCATTATTCTAGGACGCATAGCTTAGGAGAAAAAGCTGTTTAAACATTACCCATATGAATGACAATAAAATTTAAACGAGGTCGGAAAACTTTGTTTTGTTTTTTATTTAAGGTAGACTTTAATATGGCAAATCCAAAAATACTATTTTCATTATGCTAGGGCGCATCACTTAGGAGAAAAAGTTGTTTAAACATTACCCATACGAATGACAATAAAATTTAAACGAGGTCGGAAAACTTTGTTTTGTTTTTAATTTTAGGTAGATCTTAATATGGCAAATTCAAAAATACTATTTTCATTATTCTAGGACGCATAGCTTAGGAGAAAAAGCTGTTTAAACATTACCCATATGAATGACAATAAAATTTAAACGAGGTCGGAAAACTTTGTTTTGTTTTAAATTTTAGGTAGATCTTAATATGGCAAATTCAAAAATACTATTTTCATTATGCTAGGACGCATAGCTTAGGAGAAAAAGCTGTTTAAACATTACCCATATGAATGACAATAAAATTTAAACGAGGTCAGAAAACTTTGTTTTGTTTTTTATTTTAGGTAGACTTTAATATGGCAAATTCAAAAATACTATTTTCATTATGCTAGGACGCATAGCTTAGGAGAAAAAGCTGTTTAAACATTACCCATATGAATGACAATAAAATTTAAACGAGGTCCAAAAACTTTGTTTTGTTTTTTATTTTATGTAGATCTTAATATGGCAAATTCAAAAATACTATTTTCATTATTCTAGGACGCATAGCTTAGGAGAAAAAGCTGTTTAAACATTACCCATATGAATGACAATAAAATTTAAACGAGGTCGGAAAACTTTGTTTTGTTTTTTATTTTAGGTAGACTTTAATATGGCAAATCCAAAAATACTATTTTCATTATGCTAGGGCGCATCACTTAGGAGAAAAAGTTGTTTAAACATTACCCATATGAATGACAATAAAATTTAAACGAGGTCGGAAAACTTTGTTTTGTTTTTAATTTTAGGTAGATCTTAATATGGCAAATTCAAAAATACTATTTTCATTATGCTAGGACGCATAGCTTAGGATAAAAACTTGTTTAAACATTACCCATATGAATGACAATAAAATTTAAACGAGGTCAGAAAACTTTGTTTTGTTTTTTATTTTAGGTAGACTTTAATATGGCAAATTCAAAAATACTATTTTCATTATGCTAGGACGCATAGCTTAGGAGAAAAAGCTGTTTAAACATTACCCATATGAATGACAATAAAATTTAAACGAGGTCCAAAAACTTTGTTTTGTTTTTTATTTTAGGTAGACTTTAATATGGCAAATTCAAAAATACTATATTCATTATGCTAGGGCGCATTACTTAGGAGAAAAAGCTGTTTAAACATTACCCATATGAATGACAATAAAATTTAAACGAGGTCGGAAAACTTTGTTTTGTTTTTTATTTTAGGTAGACTTTAATATGGCAAATCCAAAAATACTATTTTCATTATGCTAGGGCGCATCACTTAGGAGAAAAAGTTGTTTAAACATTACCCATATGAATGACAATAAAATTTAAACGAGATCAGAAAACTTTGTTTTGTTTTTTATTTTAGGTAGACTTTAATATGGCAAATCCAAAAATACTATTTTCATTATGCTAGGACGCATAGCTTAGGAGAAAAAGCTGTTTAAACATTACCCATATGAATGACAATAAAATTTAAACGAGGTCGGAAAACTTTGTTTTGTTTTTAATTTTAGGTAGACTTTAATATGGCAAATTCAAAAATACTATATTCATTATGCTAGGGCGCATAGCTTAGGAGAAAAAGCTGTTTAAACATTACCCATATGAATGACAATAAAATTTAAACGAGGTCGGAAAACATTGTTTGGTTTTTTATTTTAGGTAGATCTTAATATGGCAAATCCAAAAATACTATTTTCATTATGCTAGGACGCATAGCTTAGGAGAAAAAGCTGTTTAAACATTACCCATATGAATGACAATAAAATTTAAACGAGGTCGGAAAACTTTGTTTTGTTTTTTATTTTAGGTAGACTTTAATATGGCAAATTCAAAAATACTATTTTCATTATGCTAGGACGCATAGCTTAGGAGAAAAAGCTGTTTAAACATTACCCATATGAATGACAATAAAATTTAAACGAGGTCCGAAAACTTTGTTTTGTTTTTTATTTTAGGTAGATCTTAATATGGCAAATTCAAAAATACTATTTTCATTATGCTAGGACGCAAAGCTTAGGAGAAAAAGCTGTTTAAACATTACCCATATGAATGACAATAAAATTTAAACGAGGTCGGAAAACTTTGTTTTGTTTTTTATTTTAAGTAGATCTTAAATTGGCAAATTCAAAAATAATATTTCGATTATTCTAGGACGCATAGCTTAGGAGAAAAAGCTGTTTAAACATTACCCATATGAATGACAATAAAATTTAAACGAGGTCGGAAAACTTTGTTTGGTTTTTTATTTTAGGTAGATCTTAATATGGCAAATCCAAAAATACTATTTTCATTATGCTAGGACGCATAGCTTAGGAGAAAAAGCTGTTTAAACATTACCCATATGAATGACAATAAAATTTAAACGAGGTCCGAAAACTTTGTTTTGTTTTTAATTTTAGGTAGATCTTAATATGGCAAATTCAAAAATACTATTTTCATTATGCTAGGACGCAAAGCTTAGGAGAAAAAGCTGTTTAAACATTACCCATATGAATGACAATAAAATTTAAACGAGGTCGGAAAACTTTGTTTTGTTTTTTATTTTAAGTAGATCTTAAATTGGCAAATTCAAAAATAATATTTCGATTATTCTAGGACGCATAGCTTAGGAGAAAAAGCTGTTTAAACATTACCCATATGAATGACAATAAAATTTAAACGAGGTCGGAAAACTTTGTTTGGTTTTTTATTTTAGGTAGATCTTAATATGGCAAATCCAAAAATACTATTTTCATTATGCTAGGACGCATAGCTTAGGAGAAAAAGCTGTTTAAACATTACCCATATGAATGACAATAAAATTTAAACGAGGTCGGAAAACTTTGTTTTGTTTTTTATTTTAAGTAGATCTTAATATGGCAAATTCAAAAATACAATTTTCATTATTCTAGGACGCATAGCTTAGGAGAAAAAGCTGTTTAAACATTACCCATATGAATGACAATAAAATTTAAACGAGGTCGGAAAACTTTGTTTTGTTTTAAATTTTAGGTAGATCTTAATATGGCAAATTCAAAAATACTATTTTCATTATGCTAGGATGCATAGCTTAGGAGAAAAAGCTGTTTAAACATTACCCATATGAATGACAATAAAATTTAAACGAGGTCAGAAAACTTTGTTTTGTTTTTTATTTTAGGTAGACTTTAATATGGCAAATTCAAAAATACTATATTCATTATTCTAGGACGCATAGCTTAGGAGAAAAAGCTGTTTAAACATTACCCATATGAATGACAATAAAATTTAAACGAGGTCGGAAAACTTTGTTTTGTTTTTTATTTTAGGTAGACTTTAATATGGCAAATTCAAAAATACTATTTTCATTATGCTAGGACGCATAGCTTAGGAGAAAAAGCTGTTTAAACATTACCCATATGAATGACAATAAAATTTAAACGAGGTCCAAAATCTTTGTTTTGTTTTTTATTTTAGGTAGATCTTAATATGGCAAATTCAAAAATACTATTTTCATTATTCTAGGACGCATAGCTTAGGAGAAAAAGCTGTTTAAACATTACCCATATGAATGACAATAAAATTTAAACGAGGTGGGAAAACTTTGTTTTGTTTTTTATTTTAGGTAGACTTTAATATGGCAAATTCAAAAATACAATATTCATTATGCTAGGGCGCATTACTTAGGAGAAAAAGCTGTTTAAACATTACCCATATGAATGACAATAAAATTTAAACGAGGTCGGAAAACTTTGTTTTGTTTTAAATTTTAGGTAGATCTTAATATGGCAAATTCAAAAATACTATTTTCATTATGCTAGGACGCATAGCTTAGGAGAAAAAGCTGTTTAAACATTACCCATATGAATGACAATAAAATTTAAACGAGGTCCGAAAACTTTGTTTTGTTTTTTATTTTAGGTAGATCTTAATATGGCAAATTCAAAAATACTATTTTCATTATGCTAGGACGCATAGCTTAGGAGAAAAAGCTGTTTAAACATTACCCATATGAATAACATATCAATGACAATAAAATTTAAACGAGGTCAGAAAACTTTGTTTTGTTTTTTATTTTAGGTAGATCTTAATATGGCAAATTTAAAAATATTATTATCATTATGCTAGGACGCATAGCTAAGGAGAAAAAGCTGTTTAAACATTACCAATATGAATGACAATAAAATTTAAACGAGGTCAGAAAACTTTGTTTTGTTTTTTATTTTAAGTAGATCTTAATATGGCAACGAGGTCGAAAACATTGTTTTGTTTTTTATTTTAAGTAGACTTTAATATGGCAAATTCAAAAATACTATATTCATTATGCTAGGGCGCATTACTTAGGAGAAAAAGCTGTTTAAACATTACCCATATGAATGACAATAAAATTTAAACGAGGTCGGACAACTTTGTTTGGTTTTTTATTATAGGTAGATCTTAATTTGGCTAATCCAAAAATACTATTTTCATTATGCTAGGACGCATAGCTTAGGAGAAAAAGCTGTTTAAACATTACCCATATGAATGACAATAAAATTTAAACGAGGTCGGAAAACTTTGTTTTGTTTTTTATTTTAAGTAGATCTTAATATGGCAAATTCAAAAATACTATTTTCATTGTGCTAGGACGCATAGCTTAGGAGAAAAAGCTGTTTAAACATTACCCATATGAATGACAATAAAATTTAAACGAGGTCGGACAACTTTGTTTTGTTAGTTATTTTAGGTAGATCTTAATATGCCAAATTCAAAAATACTATTTTCATTATGCTAGGACGCATAGCTTAGGAGAAAAAGCTGTTTAAACATTACCCATATGAATGACAATAAAATTTAAACGAGGTCCGAAAACTTTGTTTTGTTTTAAATTTTTAGTAGGTCTTAATATGGCAAATCCAAAAATACTATTTTCATTATTCTAGGACGCATAGCTTAGGAGAAAAAGCTGTTTAAACATTACCCATATGAATGACAATAAAATTTAAACGAGGTCGAAAAACTTTTTTTTGTTTTTAATTTTAGGTAGACTTTAATATGGCAAATCTAAAAATACTATTTTCATTATGCTAGGGCGCATCACTAAGAAGAAAAAGCTGTTTAAACATTACCCATATGAATGACAATAAAATTTAAACGAGGTCGAAAAACTTTGTTTTGTTTTTTATTTTAGGTAGATCTTAATATGGCAAATTCAAAAATACTATTTTCATTATGCTAGGACGCATAGCTTAGGAGAAAAAGCTGTTTAAACATTACCCATATGAATGACAATAAAATTTAAACGAGGTCCGAAAACTTTGTTTTGTTTTTTATTTTAGGTAGATCTTAATATGGCAAATCCAAAAATACTATTTTCATTATTCTAGGACGCATAGCTTAGGAGAAAAAGCTGTTTAAACATATGAATGACAATAAAATTTAAACGAGGTCGAAAAACTTTTTTTTGTTTTTAATTTTAGGTAGACTTTAATATGGCAAATCCAAAAATACTATTTTCATTATGCTAGGACGCATAGCTTAGGAGAAAAAGCTGTTTAAACATTACCCATATGAATGACAATAAAATTTAAACGAGGTCGAAAAACTTTGTTTTGTTTTTAATTTTAGGTAGGTCTTAATATGCCAAATTCAAAAATACTATTTTCATTATGCTAGGACGCATAGCTTAGGAGAAAAAGCTGTTTAAACATTACCCATATGAATGACAATAAAATTTAAACGAGGTCCGAAAACTTTGTTTTGTTTTTTATTTTAGGTAGATCTTAATATGGCAAATCCAAAAATACTATTTTCATTATGCTAGGGCGCATCACTAAGAAGAAAAAGCTGTTTAAACATTACCCATATGAATGACAATAAAATTTAAACGAGGTCGAAAAACTTTGTTTTGTTTTTTATTTTAGGTAGATCTTAATATGGCAAATTCAAAAATACTATTTTCATTATGCTAGGACGCATAGCTTAGGAGAAAAAGCTGTTTAAACATTACCCATATGAATGACAATAAAATTTAAACGAGGTCCGAAAACTTTGTTTTGTTTTTAATTTTAGGTAGATCTTAATATGGCAAATCCAAAAATACTATTTTCATTATTCTAGGACGCATAGCTTAGGAGAAAAAGCTGTTTAAACATTACCCATATGAATGACAATAAAATTTAAACGAGGTCGAAAAACTTTGTTTTGTTTTTAATTTTAGGTAGGTCTTAATATGCCAAATTCAAAAATACTATTTTCATTATGCTAGGACGCATAGCTTAGGAGAAAAAGCTGTTTAAACATTACCCATATGAATGACAATAAAATTTAAACGAGGTCGGAAAACTTTGTTTTGTTTTTTATTTTAAGTAGATCTTAATATGGCAAATTCAAAAATACTATTTTCATTGTGCTAGGACGCATAGCTTAGGAGAAAAAGCTGTTTAAACATTACCCATATGAATGATAATAAAATTTAAACGAGGTCGGAAAACTTTGTTTTGTTTTTTATTTTAGGTAGATCTTAATATGGCAAATTCAAAAATACTATTTTCATTATGCTAGGACGCATAGCTCAGGAGAAAAAGCTGTTTAAACATTACCCATATGAATGACAATAAAATTTAAACGAGGTCGGACAACTTTGTTTTGTTAGTTATTTTAGATAGATCTTAATATGGCAAATTCAAAAATACTATTTTCATTATGCTAGGACGCATAGCTTAGGAGAAAAAGCTGTTTAAACATTACCCATATGAATGACAATAAAATTTAAACGAGGTCCGAAAACTTTGTTTTGTTTTTTATTTTAGGTAGACTTTAATATGGCAAATCCAAAAATACTATTTTCATTATGCTAGGACGCATAGCTTAGGAGAAAAAGCTGTTTAAACATTACCCATATGAATGACAATAAAATTTAAAAGAGGTCCGAAAACTTTGTTTTATTTTTTATTTTAGGTAGATCTTAATATGGCAAATCCAAAAATACTATTTTCATTATTCTAGGACGCATAGCTTAGGATAAAAAGCTGTTTAAACATTACCCATATGAATGACAATAAAATTTAAACGAGGTCGAAAAACTTTGTTTTGTTTTTAATTTTAGATAGGTCTTAATATGCCAAATTCAAAAATACTATTTTCATTATGCTAGGACGCATAGCTTAGGAGAAAAAGCTGTTTAAACATTACCCATATGAATGACAATAAAATTTAAACGAGGTCGGAAAACTTTGTTTTGTTTTTTATTTTAAGTAGATCTTAATATGGCAAATTCAAAAATACTATTTTCATTGTGCTAGGACGCATAGCTTAGGAGAAAAAGCTGTTTAAACATTACCCATATGAATGATAATAAAATTTAAACGAGGTCGGATAACTTTGTTTTGTTTTTTATTTTAGGTAGATCTTAATATGGCAAATTCAAAAATACTATTTTCATTATGCTAGGACGCATAGCTTAGGAGAAAAAGCTGTTTAAACATTACCCATATGAATGACAATAAAATTTAAACGAGGTCGGACAACTTTGTTTTGTTTTTTATTTTAGGTAGATCTTAATATGGCAAATCCAAAAATACTATTTTCATTATGCTAGGACGCATAGCTTAGGAGAAAAACTTGTTTAAACATTACCCATATGAATGACAATAAAATTTAAACGAGGTCGGAAAACTTTGTTTTGTTTTTAATTTTAGGTAGATCTTAATATGGCAAATTCAAAAATACTATTTTCATTATGCTAGGACGCATAGCTTAGGAGAAAAAGCTGTTTAAACATTACCCATATGAATGATAATAAAATTTAAACGAGGTCGGAAAACTTTGTTTTGTTTTTTATTTTAGGTAGATCTTAATATGGCAAATTCAAAAATACTATTTTCATTATGCTAGGACGCATAGCTTAGGAGAAAAAGCTGTTTAAACATTACCCATATGAATGACAATAAAATTTAAACGAGGTCGGACAACTTTGTTTTGTTAGTTATTTTAGGTAGATCTTAATATGCCAAATTCAAAAATACTATTTTCATTATGCTAGGACGCATAGCTTAGGAGAAAAAGCTGTTTAAACATTACCCATATGAATGACAATAAAATTTAAACGAGGTCCGAAAACTTTGTTTTGTTTTTTATTTTAGGTAGATCTTAATATGGCAAATCCAAAAATACTATTTTCATTATTCTAGGACGCATAGCTTAGGAGAAAAAGCTGTTTAAACATTACCCATATGAATGACAATAAAATTTAAACGAGGTCGGACAACTTTGTTTTGTTAGTTATTTTAGGTAGATCTTAATATGCCAAATTCAAAAATACTATTTTCATTATGCTAGGACGCATAGCTTAGGAGAAAAAGCTGTTTAAACATTACCCATATGAATGACAATAAAATTTAAACGAGGTCCGAAAACTTTGTTTTGTTTTTTATTTTAGGTAGATCTTAATATGGCAAATTCAAAAATACAATTTTCAATATGCTAGGGCGCATAGCTTAGGAGAAAAAGCTGTTTAAACATTACCCATATGAATGACAATAAAATTTAAACGAGGTCCGAAAACTTTGTTTTGTTTTTTATTTTAGGTAGATCTTAATATGGCAAATTCAAAAATACTATTTTCATTGTGCTAAGACGCATAGCTTAGGAGAAAAAGCTGTTTAAACATTACCCATATGAATGATAATAAAATTTAAACGAGGTCGGAAAACTTTGTTTTGTTTTTTATTTTAGGTAGACTTTAATATGGCAAATTCAAAAATACTATATTCATTATGCTAGGGCGCATAGCTTAGGAGAAAAAGCTGTTTAAACATTACCCATATGAATGACAATAAAATTTAAACGAGGTCCGAAAACTTTGTTTTGTTTTTTATTTTAGGTAGATCTTAATATGGCAAATTCAAAAATACTATTTTCATTGTGCTAAGACGCATAGCTTAGGAGAAAAAGCTGTTTAAACATTACCCATATGAATGATAATAAAATTTAAACGAGGTCGGAAAACTTTGTTTTGTTTTTTATTTTAGGTAGACTTTAATATGGCAAATTCAAAAATACTATATTCATTATGCTAGGGCGCATTACTTAGGAGAAAAAGCTGTTTAAACATTACCCATATGAATGACAATAAAATTTAAACGAGGTCGGACAACTTTGTTTGGTTTTTTATTATAGGTAGATCTTAATTTGGCAAATCCAAAAATACTATTTTCATTATGCTAGGACACATAACTTACGAGAAAAAGTTGTTTAAACATTACCCATATGAATGACAATAAAATTTAAACGAGGTCCGAAAACTTTGTTTTGTTTTTTATTTTAGGTAGATCTTAATATGGCAAATTCAAAAATACAATTTTCAATATGCTAGGGCGCATAGCTTAGGAGAAAAAGCTGTTTAAACATTACCCATATGAATGACAATAAAATTTAAACGAGGTCCGAAAACTTTGTTTTGTTTTTTATTTTAGGTAGATCTTAATATGGCAAATTCAAAAATACTATTTTCATTGTGCTAAGACGCATAGCTTAGGAGAAAAAGCTGTTTAAACATTACCCATATGAATGATAATAAAATTTAAACGAGGTCGGAAAACTTTGTTTTGTTTTTTATTTTAGGTAGACTTTAATATGGCAAATTCAAAAATACTATATTCATTATGCTAGGGCGCATTACTTAGGAGAAAAAGCTGTTTAAACATTACCCATATGAATGATAATAAAATTTAAACGAGGTCCGAAAACTTTGTTTTGTTTTTTATTTTAGGTAGATCTTAATATGGCAAATTCAAAAATACTATTTTCATTATTCTAGGACGCATAGCTTAGGAGAAAAAGCTGTTTAAACATTACCCATATGAATGACAATAAAATTTAAACGAGGTCCGAAAACTTTGTTTTGCTTTTTATTTTAAGTAGATCTTAATATGGCAAATTCAAAAATACTATTTTCAATATGCTAGGGCGCATAGCTTAGGAAAAAAAGCTGTTTAAACATTACCCATATGAATGACAATAAAATTTAAACGAGGTCGGACAACTTTGTTTTGTTTTTTATTTTAGGTAGATCTTAATATGCCAAATTCAAAAATACTATTTTCATTATGCTAGGACGCATAGCTTAGGAGAAAAAGCTGTTTAAACATTACCCATATGAATGACAATAAAATTTAAACGAGGTCCGAAAACTTTGTTTTGTTTTTTATTTTAGGTAGATCTTAATATGCCAAATTCAAAAATACTATTTTCATTATTCTAGGACGCATAGCTTAGGAGAAAAAGCTGTTTAAACATTACCCATATGAATGACAATAAAATTTAAACGAGGTCCGAAAACTTTGTTTTGTTTTAAATTTTTAGTAGGTCTTAATATGGCAAATCCAAAAATACTATTTTCATTATTCTAGGACGCATAGCTTAGGAGAAAAAGCTGTTTAAACATTACCCATATGAATGACAATAAAATTTAAACGAGGTCGAAAAACTTTTTTTTGTTTTTAATTTTAGGTAGACTTTAATATGGCAAATCTAAAAATACTATTTTCATTATGCTAGGGCGCATCACTAAGAAGAAAAAGCTGTTTAAACATTACCCATATGAATGACAATAAAATTTAAACGAGGTCGAAAAACTTTGTTTTGTTTTTTATTTTAGGTAGATCTTAATATGGCAAATTCAAAAATACTATTTTCATTATGCTAGGACGCATAGCTTAGGAGAAAAAGCTGTTTAAACATTACCCATATGAATGACAATAAAATTTAAACGAGGTCCGAAAACTTTGTTTTGTTTTTTATTTTAGGTAGATCTTAATATGGCAAATCCAAAAATACTATTTTCATTATTCTAGGACGCATAGCTTAGGAGAAAAAGCTGTTTAAACATATGAATGACAATAAAATTTAAACGAGGTCGAAAAACTTTTTTTTGTTTTTAATTTTAGGTAGACTTTAATATGGCAAATCCAAAAATACTATTTTCATTATGCTAGGACGCATAGCTTAGGAGAAAAAGCTGTTTAAACATTACCCATATGAATGACAATAAAATTTAAACGAGGTCGAAAAACTTTGTTTTGTTTTTAATTTTAGGTAGGTCTTAATATGCCAAATTCAAAAATACTATTTTCATTATGCTAGGACGCATAGCTTAGGAGAAAAAGCTGTTTAAACATTACCCATATGAATGACAATAAAATTTAAACGAGGTCCGAAAACTTTGTTTTGTTTTTTATTTTAGGTAGATCTTAATATGGCAAATCCAAAAATACTATTTTCATTATGCTAGGGCGCATCACTAAGAAGAAAAAGCTGTTTAAACATTACCCATATGAATGACAATAAAATTTAAACGAGGTCGAAAAACTTTGTTTTGTTTTTTATTTTAGGTAGATCTTAATATGGCAAATTCAAAAATACTATTTTCATTATGCTAGGACGCATAGCTTAGGAGAAAAAGCTGTTTAAACATTACCCATATGAATGACAATAAAATTTAAACGAGGTCCGAAAACTTTGTTTTGTTTTTAATTTTAGGTAGATCTTAATATGGCAAATCCAAAAATACTATTTTCATTATGCTAGGACGCATAGCTTAGGAGAAAAAGCTGTTTAAACATTACCCATATGAATGACAATAAAATTTAAACGAGGTCGAAAAACTTTGTTTTGTTTTTAATTTTAGGTAGGTCTTAATATGGCAAATTCAAAAATACTATTTTCATTGTGCTAGGACGCATAGCTTAGGAGAAAAAGCTGTTTAAACATTACCCATATGAATGATAATAAAATTTAAACGAGGTCGGAAAACTTTGTTTTGTTTTTTATTTTAGGTAGATCTTAATATGGCAAATTCAAAAATACTATTTTCATTATGCTAGGACGCATAGCTCAGGAGAAAAAGCTGTTTAAACATTACCCATATGAATGACAATAAAATTTAAACGAGGTCGGACAACTTTGTTTTGTTAGTTATTTTAGGTAGATCTTAATATGGCAAATTCAAAAATACTATTTTCATTATGCTAGGACGCATAGCTTAGGAGAAAAAGCTGTTTAAACATTACCCATATGAATGACAATAAAATTTAAAAGAGGTCCGAAAACTTTGTTTTATTTTTTATTTTAGGTAGATCTTAATATGGCAAATCCAAAAATACTATTTTCATTATTCTAGGACGCATAGCTTAGGATAAAAAGCTGTTTAAACATTACCCATATGAATGACAATAAAATTTAAACGAGGTCGAAAAACTTTGTTTTGTTTTTAATTTTAGATAGGTCTTAATATGCCAAATTCAAAAATACTATTTTCATTATGCTAGGACGCATAGCTTAGGAGAAAAAGCTGTTTAAACATTACCCATATGAATGACAATAAAATTTAAACGAGGTCGGAAAACTTTGTTTTGTTTTTTATTTTAAGTAGATCTTAATATGGCAAATTCAAAAATACTATTTTCATTGTGCTAGGACGCATAGCTTAGGAGAAAAAGCTGTTTAAACATTACCCATATGAATGATAATAAAATTTAAACGAGGTCGGATAACTTTGTTTTGTTTTTTATTTTAGGTAGATCTTAATATGGCAAATTCAAAAATACTATTTTCATTATGCTAGGACGCATAGCTTAGGAGAAAAAGCTGTTTAAACATTACCCATATGAATGACAATAAAATTTAAACGAGGTCGGACAACTTTGTTTTGTTTTTTATTTTAGGTAGATCTTAATATGGCAAATCCAAAAATACTATTTTCATTATGCTAGGACGCATAGCTTAGGAGAAAAACTTGTTTAAACATTACCCATATGAATGACAATAAAATTTAAACGAGGTCGGAAAACTTTGTTTTGTTTTTTATTTTAGGTAGATCTTAATATGGCAAATTCAAAAATACTATTTTCATTATGCTAGGACGCATAGCTTAGGAGAAAAAGCTGTTTAAACATTACCCATATGAATGATAATAAAATTTAAACGAGGTCGGAAAACTTTGTTTTGTTTTTTATTTTAGGTAGATCTTAATATGGCAAATTCAAAAATACTATTTTCATTATGCTAGGACGCATAGCTTAGGAGAAAAAGCTGTTTAAACATTACCCATATGAATGACAATAAAATTTAAACGAGGTCGGACAACTTTGTTTTGTTAGTTATTTTAGGTAGATCTTAATATGCCAAATTCAAAAATACTATTTTAATTATGCTAGGACGCATAGCTTAGGAGAAAAAGCTGTTTAAACATTACCCATATGAATGACAATAAAATTTAAACGAGGTCCGAAAACTTTGTTTTGTTTTTTATTTTAGGTAGATCTTAATATGGCAAATCCAAAAATACTATTTTCATTATTCTAGGACGCATAGCTTAGGAGAAAAAGCTGTTTAAACATTACCCATATGAATGACAATAAAATTTAAACGAGGTCGGACAACTTTGTTTTGTTAGTTATTTTAGGTAGATCTTAATATGCCAAATTCAAAAATACTATTTTCATTATGCTAGGACGCATAGCTTAGGAGAAAAAGCTGTTTAAACATTACCCATATGAATGACAATAAAATTTAAACGAGGTCCGAAAACTTTGTTTTGTTTTTTATTTTAGGTAGATCTTAATATGGCAAATTCAAAAATACTATTTTCATTGTGCTAAGACGCATAGCTTAGGAGAAAAAGCTGTTTAAACATTACCCATATGAATGATAATAAAATTTAAACGAGGTCGGAAAACTTTGTTTTGTTTTTTATTTTAGGTAGACTTTAATATGGCAAATTCAAAAATACTATATTCATTATGCTAGGGCGCATTACTTAGGAGAAAAAGCTGTTTAAACATTACCCATATGAATGACAATAAAATTTAAACGAGGTCGGACAACTTTGTTTGGTTTTTTATTATAGGTAGATCTTAATTTGGCAAATCCAAAAATACTATTTTCATTATGCTAGGACACATAACTTACGAGAAAAAGTTGTTTAAACATTACCCATATGAATGACAATAAAATTTAAACGAGGTCGGACAACTTTGTTTTGTTAGTTATTTTAGGTAGATCTTAATATGCCAAATTCAAAAAAACTATTTTCATTATGCTAGGACGCATAGCTTAGGAGAAAAAGCTGTTTAAACATTACCCATATGAATGATAATAAAATTTAAACGAGGTCCGAAAACTTTGTTTTGTTTTTTATTTTAGGTAGATCTTAATATGGCAAATTCAAAAATACTATTTTCATTATTCTAGGACGCATAGCTTAGGAGAAAAAGCTGTTTAAACATTACCCATATGAATGACAATAAAATTTAAACGAGGTCCGAAAACTTTGTTTTGCTTTTTATTTTAAGTAGATCTTAATATGGCAAATTCAAAAATACTATTTTCAATATGCTAGGGCGCATAGCTTAGGAAAAAAAGCTGTTTAAACATTACCCATATGAATGACAATAAAATTTAAACGAGGTCGGACAACTTTGTTTTGTTTTTTATTTTAGGTAGATCTTAATATGGCAAATTCAAAAATACTATTTTCATTATGCTAGGACGCATAGCTTAGGAGAAAAAGCTGTTTAAACATTACCCATATGAATGACAATAAAATTTAAACGAGGTCCGAAAACTTTGTTTTGTTTTTTATTTTAGGTAGATCTTAATATGCCAAATTCAAAAATACTATTTTCATTATTCTAGGACGCATAGCTTAGGAGAAAAAGCTGTTTAAACATTACCCATATGAATGACAATAAAATTTAAACGAGGTCGGACAACTTTGTTTTGTTAGTTATTTTAGGTAGATCTTAATATGCCAATTTCAAAAATACTATTTTTATTATGCTAGGACGCATAGCTTAGGAGAAAAAGCTGTTTAAACATTACCCATATGAATGACAATAAAATTTAAACGAGGTCCGAAAACTTTGTTTTGTTTTTTATTTTAAGTAGATCTTAATATGGCAAATTCAAAAATACTATTATTATTATTCTAGGACGCATAGCTTAGGAGAAAAAGCTGTTTAAACATTACCCATATGAATGACAATAAAATTTAAACGAGGTCGGAAAACTTTGTTTTGTTTTTTATTTTAGGTAGACTTTAATATGGCAAATTCAAAAATACTATTTTCATTATGCTAGGGCGCATCACTTAGGAGAAAAAGTTGTTTAAACATTACCCATATGAATGACAATAAAATTTAAACGAGGTCGGAAAACTTTGTTTTGTTTTTAATTTTAGGTAGATCTTAATATGGCAAATTCAAAAATACTATTTTCATTATGCTAGGACGCATAGCTTAGGAGAAAAAGCTGTTTAAACATTACCCATATGAATGACAATAAAATTTAAACGAGGTCGGAAAACTTTGTTTTGTTTTTTATTTTAGGTAGACTTTAATATGGCAAATTCAAAAATACTATTTTCATTATGCTAGGGCGCATCACTTAGGAGAAAAAGTTGTTTAAACATTACCCATATGAATGACAATAAAATTTAAACGAGGTCGGAAAACTTTGTTTGGTTTTTTATTTTAGGTAAATCTTAATATGGCAAATCCAAAAATACTATTTTAATTATGCTAGGACGCATAGCTTAGGAGAAAAAGCTGTTTAAACATTACCCATATGAATGACAATAAAATTTAAACGAGGTCGGAAAACTTTGTTTTGTTTTTTATTTTAGGTAGACTTTAATATGGCAAATTCAAAAATACTATTTTCATTATGCTAAGACGCATAGCTTAAGAGAAAAAGCTGTTTAAACATTACCCATATGAATGACAATAAAATTTAAACGAGGTCAGAATACTTTGTTTTGTTTTTTATTTTAGGTAGACTTTAATATGGCAAATTCAAAAATACTATATTCATTATTCTAGGACGCATAGCTTAGGAGAAAAAGCTGTTTAAACATTACCCATATGAATGACAATAAAATTTAAACGAGGTCGGAAAACTTTGTTTTGTTTTTTATTTAAGGTAGACTTTAATATGGCAAATCCAAAAATACTATTTTCATTATGCTAGGGCGCATCACTTAGGAGAAAAAGTTGTTTAAACATTACCCATACGAATGACAATAAAATTTAAACGAGGTCGGAAAACTTTGTTTTGTTTTTAATTTTAGGTAGATCTTAATATGGCAAATTCAAAAATACTATTTTCATTATTCTAGGACGCATAGCTTAGGAGAAAAAGCTGTTTAAACATTACCCATATGAATGACAATAAAATTTAAACGAGGTCGGAAAACTTTGTTTTGTTTTAAATTTTAGGTAGATCTTAATATGGCAAATTCAAAAATACTATTTTCATTATGCTAGGACGCATAGCTTAGGAGAAAAAGCTGTTTAAACATTACCCATATGAATGACAATAAAATTTAAACGAGGTCAGAAAACTTTGTTTTGTTTTTTATTTTAGGTAGACTTTAATATGGCAAATTCAAAAATACTATTTTCATTATGCTAGGACGCATAGCTTAGGAGAAAAAGCTGTTTAAACATTACCCATATGAATGACAATAAAATTTAAACGAGGTCCAAAAACTTTGTTTTGTTTTTTATTTTATGTAGATCTTAATATGGCAAATTCAAAAATACTATTTTCATTATTCTAGGACGCATAGCTTAGGAGAAAAAGCTGTTTAAACATTACCCATATGAATGACAATAAAATTTAAACGAGGTCGGAAAACTTTGTTTTGTTTTTTATTTTAGGTAGACTTTAATATGGCAAATCCAAAAATACTATTTTCATTATGCTAGGGCGCATCACTTAGGAGAAAAAGTTGTTTAAACATTACCCATATGAATGACAATAAAATTTAAACGAGGTCGGAAAACTTTGTTTTGTTTTTAATTTTAGGTAGATCTTAATATGGCAAATTCAAAAATACTATTTTCATTATGCTAGGACGCATAGCTTAGGATAAAAACTTGTTTAAACATTACCCATATGAATGACAATAAAATTTAAACGAGGTCAGAAAACTTTGTTTTGTTTTTTATTTTAGGTAGACTTTAATATGGCAAATTCAAAAATACTATTTTCATTATGCTAGGACGCATAGCTTAGGAGAAAAAGCTGTTTAAACATTACCCATATGAATGACAATAAAATTTAAACGAGGTCCAAAAACTTTGTTTTGTTTTTTATTTTAGGTAGACTTTAATATGGCAAATTCAAAAATACTATATTCATTATGCTAGGGCGCATTACTTAGGAGAAAAAGCTGTTTAAACATTACCCATATGAATGACAATAAAATTTAAACGAGGTCGGAAAACTTTGTTTTGTTTTTTATTTTAGGTAGACTTTAATATGGCAAATCCAAAAATACTATTTTCATTATGCTAGGGCGCATCACTTAGGAGAAAAAGTTGTTTAAACATTACCCATATGAATGACAATAAAATTTAAACGAGATCAGAAAACTTTGTTTTGTTTTTTATTTTAGGTAGACTTTAATATGGCAAATCCAAAAATACTATTTTCATTATGCTAGGACGCATAGCTTAGGAGAAAAAGCTGTTTAAACATTACCCATATGAATGACAATAAAATTTAAACGAGGTCGGAAAACTTTGTTTTGTTTTTAATTTTAGGTAGACTTTAATATGGCAAATTCAAAAATACTATATTCATTATGCTAGGGCGCATAGCTTAGGAGAAAAAGCTGTTTAAACATTACCCATATGAATGACAATAAAATTTAAACGAGGTCGGAAAACATTGTTTGGTTTTTTATTTTAGGTAGATCTTAATATGGCAAATCCAAAAATACTATTTTCATTATGCTAGGACGCATAGCTTAGGAGAAAAAGCTGTTTAAACATTACCCATATGAATGACAATAAAATTTAAACGAGGTCGGAAAACTTTGTTTTGTTTTTTATTTTAGGTAGACTTTAATATGGCAAATTCAAAAATACTATTTTCATTATGCTAGGACGCATAGCTTAGGAGAAAAAGCTGTTTAAACATTACCCATATGAATGACAATAAAATTTAAACGAGGTCCGAAAACTTTGTTTTGTTTTTTATTTTAGGTAGATCTTAATATGGCAAATTCAAAAATACTATTTTCATTATGCTAGGACGCAAAGCTTAGGAGAAAAAGCTGTTTAAACATTACCCATATGAATGACAATAAAATTTAAACGAGGTCGGAAAACTTTGTTTTGTTTTTTATTTTAAGTAGATCTTAAATTGGCAAATTCAAAAATAATATTTCGATTATTCTAGGACGCATAGCTTAGGAGAAAAAGCTGTTTAAACATTACCCATATGAATGACAATAAAATTTAAACGAGGTCGGAAAACTTTGTTTGGTTTTTTATTTTAGGTAGATCTTAATATGGCAAATCCAAAAATACTATTTTCATTATGCTAGGACGCATAGCTTAGGAGAAAAAGCTGTTTAAACATTACCCATATGAATGACAATAAAATTTAAACGAGGTCCGAAAACTTTGTTTTGTTTTTAATTTTAGGTAGATCTTAATATGGCAAATTCAAAAATACTATTTTCATTATGCTAGGACGCAAAGCTTAGGAGAAAAAGCTGTTTAAACATTACCCATATGAATGACAATAAAATTTAAACGAGGTCGGAAAACTTTGTTTTGTTTTTTATTTTAAGTAGATCTTAAATTGGCAAATTCAAAAATAATATTTCGATTATTCTAGGACGCATAGCTTAGGAGAAAAAGCTGTTTAAACATTACCCATATGAATGACAATAAAATTTAAACGAGGTCGGAAAACTTTGTTTGGTTTTTTATTTTAGGTAGATCTTAATATGGCAAATCCAAAAATACTATTTTCATTATGCTAGGACGCATAGCTTAGGAGAAAAAGCTGTTTAAACATTACCCATATGAATGACAATAAAATTTAAACGAGGTCGGAAAACTTTGTTTGGTTTTTTATTTTAGGTAGATCTTAATATGGCAAATCCAAAAATACTATTTTCATTATGCTAGGACGCATAGCTTAGGAGAAAAAGCTGTTTAAACATTACCCATATGAATGACAATAAAATTTAAACGAGGTCCGAAAACTTTGTTTTGTTTTTAATTTTAGGTAGATCTTAATATGGCAAATTCAAAAATACTATTTTCATTATGCTAGGACGCAAAGCTTAGGAGAAAAAGCTGTTTAAACATTACCCATATGAATGACAATAAAATTTAAACGAGGTCGGAAAACTTTGTTTTGTTTTTTATTTTAAGTAGATCTTAAATTGGCAAATTCAAAAATAATATTTCGATTATTCTAGGACGCATAGCTTAGGAGAAAAAGCTGTTTAAACATTACCCATATGAATGACAATAAAATTTAAACGAGGTCGGAAAACTTTGTTTGGTTTTTTATTTTAGGTAGATCTTAATATGGCAAATCCAAAAATACTATTTTCATTATGCTAGGACGCATAGCTTAGGAGAAAAAGCTGTTTAAACATTACCCATATGAATGACAATAAAATTTAAACGAGGTCGGAAAACTTTGTTTTGTTTTTTATTTTAAGTAGATCTTAATATGGCAAATTCAAAAATACAATTTTCATTATTCTAGGACGCATAGCTTAGGAGAAAAAGCTGTTTAAACATTACCCATATGAATGACAATAAAATTTAAACGAGGTCGGAAAACTTTGTTTTGTTTTAAATTTTAGGTAGATCTTAATATGGCAAATTCAAAAATACTATTTTCATTATGCTAGGATGCATAGCTTAGGAGAAAAAGCTGTTTAAACATTACCCATATGAATGACAATAAAATTTAAACGAGGTCAGAAAACTTTGTTTTGTTTTTTATTTTAGGTAGACTTTAATATGGCAAATTCAAAAATACTATATTCATTATTCTAGGACGCATAGCTTAGGAGAAAAAGCTGTTTAAACATTACCCATATGAATGACAATAAAATTTAAACGAGGTCGGAAAACTTTGTTTTGTTTTTTATTTTAGGTAGACTTTAATATGGCAAATTCAAAAATACTATTTTCATTATGCTAGGACGCATAGCTTAGGAGAAAAAGCTGTTTAAACATTACCCATATGAATGACAATAAAATTTAAACGAGGTCCAAAATCTTTGTTTTGTTTTTTATTTTAGGTAGATTTTAATATGGCAAATTCAAAAATACTATTTTCATTATTCTAGGACGCATAGCTTAGGAGAAAAAGCTGTTTAAACATTACCCATATGAATGACAATAAAATTTAAACGAGGTGGGAAAACTTTGTTTTGTTTTTTATTTTAGGTAGACTTTAATATGGCAAATTCAAAAATACAATATTCATTATGCTAGGGCGCATTACTTAGGAGAAAAAGCTGTTTAAACATTACCCATATGAATGACAATAAAATTTAAACGAGGTCGGAAAACTTTGTTTTGTTTTAAATTTTAGGTAGATCTTAATATGGCAAATTCAAAAATACTATTTTCATTATGCTAGGACGCATAGCTTAGGAGAAAAAGCTGTTTAAACATTACCCATATGAATGACAATAAAATTTAAACGAGGTCAGAAAACTTTGTTTTGTTTTTTATTTTAGGTAGACTTTAATATGGCAAATTCAAAAATACTATTTTCATTATGCTAGGACGCATAGCTTAGGAGAAAAAGCTGTTTAAACATTACCCATATGAATGACAATAAAATTTAAACGAGGTCCAAAAACTTTGTTTTGTTTTTTATTTTATGTAGATCTTAATATGGCAAATTCAAAAATACTATTTTCATTATTCTAGGACGCATAGCTTAGGAGAAAAAGCTGTTTAAACATTACCCATATGAATGACAATAAAATTTAAACGAGGTCGGAAAACTTTGTTTTGTTTTTTATTTTAGGTAGACTTTAATATGGCAAATCCAAAAATACTATTTTCATTATGCTAGGGCGCATCACTTAGGAGAAAAAGTTGTTTAAACATTACCCATATGAATGACAATAAAATTTAAACGAGGTCGGAAAACTTTGTTTTGTTTTTAATTTTAGGTAGATCTTAATATGGCAAATTCAAAAATACTATTTTCATTATGCTAGGACGCATAGCTTAGGATAAAAACTTGTTTAAACATTACCCATATGAATGACAATAAAATTTAAACGAGGTCAGAAAACTTTGTTTTGTTTTTTATTTTAGGTAGACTTTAATATGGCAAATTCAAAAATACTATTTTCATTATGCTAGGACGCATAGCTTAGGAGAAAAAGCTGTTTAAACATTACCCATATGAATGACAATAAAATTTAAACGAGGTCCAAAAACTTTGTTTTGTTTTTTATTTTAGGTAGACTTTAATATGGCAAATTCAAAAATACTATATTCATTATGCTAGGGCGCATTACTTAGGAGAAAAAGCTGTTTAAACATTACCCATATGAATGACAATAAAATTTAAACGAGGTCGGAAAACTTTGTTTTGTTTTTTATTTTAGGTAGACTTTAATATGGCAAATCCAAAAATACTATTTTCATTATGCTAGGGCGCATCACTTAGGAGAAAAAGTTGTTTAAACATTACCCATATGAATGACAATAAAATTTAAACGAGATCAGAAAACTTTGTTTTGTTTTTTATTTTAGGTAGACTTTAATATGGCAAATCCAAAAATACTATTTTCATTATGCTAGGACGCATAGCTTAGGAGAAAAAGCTGTTTAAACATTACCCATATGAATGACAATAAAATTTAAACGAGGTCGGAAAACTTTGTTTTGTTTTTAATTTTAGGTAGACTTTAATATGGCAAATTCAAAAATACTATATTCATTATGCTAGGGCGCATAGCTTAGGAGAAAAAGCTGTTTAAACATTACCCATATGAATGACAATAAAATTTAAACGAGGTCGGAAAACATTGTTTGGTTTTTTATTTTAGGTAGATCTTAATATGGCAAATCCAAAAATACTATTTTCATTATGCTAGGACGCATAGCTTAGGAGAAAAAGCTGTTTAAACATTACCCATATGAATGACAATAAAATTTAAACGAGGTCGGAAAACTTTGTTTTGTTTTTTATTTTAGGTAGACTTTAATATGGCAAATTCAAAAATACTATTTTCATTATGCTAGGACGCATAGCTTAGGAGAAAAAGCTGTTTAAACATTACCCATATGAATGACAATAAAATTTAAACGAGGTCCGAAAACTTTGTTTTGTTTTTTATTTTAGGTAGATCTTAATATGGCAAATTCAAAAATACTATTTTCATTATGCTAGGACGCAAAGCTTAGGAGAAAAAGCTGTTTAAACATTACCCATATGAATGACAATAAAATTTAAACGAGGTCGGAAAACTTTGTTTTGTTTTTTATTTTAAGTAGATCTTAAATTGGCAAATTCAAAAATAATATTTCGATTATTCTAGGACGCATAGCTTAGGAGAAAAAGCTGTTTAAACATTACCCATATGAATGACAATAAAATTTAAACGAGGTCGGAAAACTTTGTTTGGTTTTTTATTTTAGGTAGATCTTAATATGGCAAATCCAAAAATACTATTTTCATTATGCTAGGACGCATAGCTTAGGAGAAAAAGCTGTTTAAACATTACCCATATGAATGACAATAAAATTTAAACGAGGTCCGAAAACTTTGTTTTGTTTTTAATTTTAGGTAGATCTTAATATGGCAAATTC